>JBAGKK010013769.1:0-30609 GCA_037177015.1 Euceroptres primus
AGTAGGATTTTTTGCTTTCAAACTAGTTTTGGCTTCGGGTAGTGTTTCTAGGTTAGTGTACACGTTGAAGTCTCGTGTTGTTATGCCCTGCCTATTATGCCAGAGCGCAAAGAGCGGATCATCCCAAACCGGGCTATCGTGTGGTTCGACTGGTTCCTATCGGCTGTCCGCGACTGCTTATTCTTGTATTCGCAGTTAACCTCAGGGGTGTTTAACCTCAAGGGCCTTTCCTCTATCCGCAACCTGAGGACGCGCTACGTAGTGGTGATAGGTACCCACGAAGTAGAGTTTTTGATCATAAAGGAAATAAATTATACATAATAAGTATCATGCTGATATTATAAGTTGTTACATCAGTATTATTAAGTTGTTACGATTCTAAAGGAATGCTACTTATAGTTTTTAAAAAAGCATTAAAATTTGCAATTAGTTTCGAAATATCATGAAAAATAAAATTACGTCATTGTGTTATCATTTCATTCAAAACTCTTAATGCTTAGAACCTGTTTTTAGAACAGAAGTGTCTTTTATCCTATATACAATATTAAAATTATAAGAACCCACAATATTAAGCTAATTGAATTAACAGAACTCACATTACATTGCTTGAAAAATGAAGGGAAGTTTTTGGCACAGTTTTTGGCACAGAAGCACCCTTTATTTATAATATTTATTGCGATATTAGACTTTCTTATGATTTTACGCTTCGATTAAGAAAAAGTTGATGTAGGACCCAAAATTCACGGAGATAATCGATTTTAAGTGCATAGATTGCACTGCACGAAACGTTGACATACACACGCTGCAACTTAAAATCGATTATTCTCGCGAGTTTTGGGTCCTTCATCAATATTTTTTTAATAGAAGCGTAAAATTATAAGGAAGTCTAATATCGCATGAAATATTTAAAAAATAAGGGGTGCTTTTGTGTCAAAAACTGAAAGCAAAACTTTTTTAACAAATAAAATTTTTTCGTTTTGACAAATATTTGCTGAAGTAGGAGACGGGGTGGGGTGCAATTTCAACTGGTTATAACCATTTTTGAAATAAGTCAAAATTTAACCTCCACTTTCGAGAATCAAAAATAAATTTGACCTTTTCTCAAATCTGAACCCATTTTATTCGTTTTTATCTAGCCTAGTTAAAAAGCGGAGATTTTTTCCTATAAAACAGAAAAATTTCAGGACAGCATTTTTTTCTGTTCTCGAGTAATTAAACGATCAGTAACCGAATGCTCCGCCGGAGCTGAGGTCGCGCGACCGTTCGCTATCGTCTTCACGCCGCACAGTGGTCTGAAATAGGAATTTACTGTTCATAATCGCCCACAGGTCGTATTTCTTAATCGATTGGAAAATCTTTTTTTATAAATGATCAGCATTACATTTTTAAGAGAATTGTGGTTTGCCATTTTCTAATTCTTCTCGAAGAGCAACAATATATAAACAAATAAAGTGACAAAATTGGCCATTTCAGCTACGTGAATTTTTATCTCAAGAAAAAATAGAGATAGAAACTCACTATCAGCCAAAATTATTGCACCTGCATTCATGAAATATAATTAATTCTAATAATATTTAACTTAATCATTTTAAACTATTTTTAAAAACAAATTCTTATTAGTGTTTTTTCTCATAGAAAAAATTGTTTGCTTGACGCTAGTTGTTAATATTTTTCATAAGAGTCATAATTTGTAACAAAAAATTAGCATAAATTAACAATTACTGTTTTTATAAACACTTTTTTTTAAAATTCTTTATAATTGAGTTTTTCTCATAGTGAAATTGATTTTTCTGACCAAAACTGATTCCCAATTGTCCTTAAAGCCATTTATATGCTTCAAAATTTATCAAACATAAACAATATAGATCGTTAATAACAATTTAATTAAACAAGTCTCCCAATCAGCCGGTTCTTCGTATAAAAAACGGTTTTTTCTTCAATTATTATTGGAGTGACATTCAATGCGATGATTAACCAACAAAATTGAATAAAAACTAACTTATGTGTTTGGTATAAACAATTTTTTAAACAAAACTTACATTTATCATTTTCACATGTAAAAAAGACGCGTTTTTTACTGAAATTATCCGACAATAAACTAACAGTGATTCCAAAATTAGATAGGGGACACTATTATTATTTATTATTTTTTCTTCAATCATTTTTGTGATAATCTTATTTGTGGTACTCAATCAAAGTAACAATCGATATTTATAATAATAATGAGATTATTATAAAAAACTTAAAATAAATAAATTACGATTCAGAACTCGAATCATTCTTGGTTTTTAATTGTTCTATTTGTTCATCGAGTTCTTGATCAAGTTCAACTTCAACTTTTTCCCATTCAGGCTTCAAGAATGCAATAAAAAGATCTGAGGACTCTAAGAGTTTGTGAATTAGGTCATGTACAGTATGCAATCGAGACATTTGTCGTGTGTTGAACTGTCGAATGTAATTGATATCCTTGTTCCTGTCCTCAGAAGCTTCTTCGGAATACATGCCAATTGGCGGCATAAAATTCTCCATAACTTTTCCCCTATGTAGCAGTATTTTGTGAACTGAAGAAGGCATACAGTACCATGGATATAAGCTCACATACAGTTTTGCTGTCCTAAAAGCATACTCGTTGAAAAAGAGAGGAGGAATATTTCTGCTACTAGCTAACATTTGTAGTATCTTTCTAAACATTTTAATCAGTTCTTTATTTACTCCAGTTATTTCTGTCACTTGATCAACATCCGAGGAAAATCTGCGAGCCGTATTACCACAATTAGAGTTGCCAGATCCTTGACTTGGTTGATCAATTATTAACCCCATCTTCTTTTGAAATTTGTTGCAAATTATTTTCTTATCTTCTTTCATCGGTTCCCTATCCTCTTTCTTGGATATACTACATTTGCAGATTTGTAACCGATAAGCAATATGGAGTATACACTCCATGAACCTTATCGAGGCATGCAAATTAGAAAAGCCAAATTCAAAGTTGAAGACGATTTGTTTCTTCTCCTTTACGCACTCTAGATCATTCATTTGTGATGCTGTTGCTTTGCAAATGTAGCAAATAGAAGGTGATGGAGTATCAGTGAGAGCCGTGCAAACTTTTCCATCCAACGTAGTTAGCTTCATTTCTGTTGTAACTATGTACACACTATTAGTCGTAGTAATTGTTGTGGGTCTAAGCTTCTGAACTTGAGTCTTAATATTTTTGATTTCCGATTTCGTCAATTCCTTTGTTTCCTTTGCATATTTAATCATGATAGGTATACAACGTTTTGGCGAGGAACTATGAGGATTCATCCAAACTGTTTCTTCCGTGTGCTTTACCTTCAACCATATTGGCACCATTGATGCTGTGTAAAATAAGTCATCGGTCAAATCGTTGCTATTAAACTTCTGATTATATTTTGCGCCAGTTGACAGTCCATCGATGCAATATTTAATATCAAAGTCCAAATAAGTAATCTTTAATCTATTCTCTGAAATTGGAAGGCATAAATTCGGATCTTTGAAAAGACGTTGCTATCAATAAAAGACTGAATCTCAACACTGGCTCCTTCTTCCGATATTCGAATATTTGAAGGATAACAATCTATTTTAATCTCTAATACATTCACATAGGAAGGATAAATGTCAGTCTTTCTTTCTTTGGCCTGTAAGTAAATAGTATTATATTGATACTTTGATCGGCTGACCTGTTGCATTAAAGCTAAAGCTTCTTCTGAAGAATATGGCACATATGATTCGAAGTCAGATTTACCTGAAATGTTCAAATTTTCAGTATCGTCAGAATTAAAAAGAACGAATGTAGCATTTGCAATTTTTTTTTCCACTCTTTCGTAAACTTCGCAGAAATGCATCCTGCATTTCAGCAGCCCTAAAACTCTCTTCAATGGACATTAATTTTCGTCACTTTGTCGCAGCAGAAGCATGTTCGAACTTCGTATCAGAACTTTTCCTTCCTCCTTTTAATTTTTTCCCAGAAAATGTATCAACGAAGTCAGTATTTAGCCACTTTTCGAACCTCTTTTCAAACTTACTCTTCATACTTAAACATTCTTTCCATTTTTTCTGAAATAAAGGTAAAAAATACAAATTCGAATGATTAGCTACTATTTCTAGATGCTCAAGATCAAGACTGTACTCAGTTTGTATGAAACTTAACAAACCTTGCACGTCAGTACTCTCATTGGCAATAAGAAAAGCACAAAGGACCTTCTTTTGCACCATAAGAGTACCCATTTTTTTATTAAAAATAATAAAAGAAACAATTGAAATGTACAAACCTGCATAAGATAATTTAAAATGACGCCAAAAGCAAATCATATAAAGATAATTTCAATGCAGCCTCTCTCAGTTATATAAACGAAAATTATGGTTTCTGTTCTGAGAGCGCGTGCGAAAGAAATCCACCTAGCGGTGAACTAAGTCAATTGTTCCTTATTTGTTTTTCATGAAGTTATGAATAAAACAAATGAAAGATAAGTGACTTCTGAAGACGCAAGTACAGCGTTATTGGACCCAACTGCCTAATTTTAAATCATTTTTAATGAAAATGGTTCATACGAATACAATCAAGATTACTACAACAATGATTGTTATAGACAGTTTGCTATAGAAATTGTTTTTAACAATTACGCAAATTGTTATTTAGTGTCCCATATCTAATTTTGGAATCACTGTTAACTTATTGTCGTATGATTTCAGTGGAAAAACCGTCCTTTTTACATGTAAAAATGATAAATCTTGGTTTTGTTTAAAAAATTGTTTATAACAATCACATGATTTTTTAAAAATTCAATTTCGTTCGTTAGTCATCGCAATGAATGTCACTCCAATAATAATTGAAGAAAAAACCGTTTTTTATACGAAGAACCGGCTGATTGGGAGACTTGTTTAATTAGATTGTTATTAACAATCTATATTGTTTATGTTCGATAAATCTTTAAGTATATAAATGGCTTTAAGGACAATTGTGAATCATTTTTGGTCAGAAAAATCAATTTACGTATGGGAAAAACTCATTCATAAAGAATTTGTTCATAAAAATGTTTCTAAAACAGTAATTGTTAACTTATGCTAATTTTTTGTTACCAATTATGACTCTTATGAAAAATATATGCAACTAGCGTCAAGCAAACAATTTTTTCTATGAGAAAAAAACACTAATAAAAATTTGTTTATAAAAATTGTTTATAATAATTAAGTAAAATATTATTATAATTAATTATGTTCTATGAATGTAGGTACAATAATTCCGGCTGATATTGAGTTTCTGTTTGTATTTTTTCTTGAGATAAAAATTCACAAAGCTGAAAAGGCCAATTTTGTCACTTTATTTGTTTATATATTGCTGCTCTGTGAAAAAAATTAAAAAATAGCAAACCACAATTCTCTTAAAAATTTCATGCTGAGCATTTCTAAAAAAAAACTTTGAAATCAGTTGAGAAATACGACCTGAGGGCGATTATGAACAGTAAATTCCTATTCCAGACCACTGTGCTCCGGGGAACCCGCAGAACACCATCAAGCTAATTTCTTGCAATAGATAATATCATACGCGGTTATTGTATCTGCTCTCTGCACTTGCAGGGTTAAGACTGTCATTGTAAAGTTACAAGTTACAAGTTGCAATGCCTGTATTACAGTTAGTGTAAAGTTAATTAGGAATATGCTTTGCAAATTAAATCTATTGAAATTATATCTACTGAATGTGTAGGATAGTGATATTTCTGTTTATCTGGGTGAATTATTTGAATGTCAGTTTGATGGATTTTATTTTTTTGCGTCCTTCTGTCTTATTATATATGGTTCACTTTTTAGAATTGTGGTTCTGCGTCGCTTTCGCATGTCTCTTTGTTTTATTGGCTGCTTTCTTGGCGATTTTGTTCGTTTCAGCAGTTTTTTTTCGAGGACCTCTTCTGCGGTTTCTTTCTTCTGCCTTTTAGGAAGATGTCGTACTTCTCAAAGGTTGAACACTTTTTTATTTGAAGTTTTCTATCTTTAGTCGGAATGAAAGCGTGGTATTATAGTTCACCCGGAATCGTTCCTGCTTTGTCAAATCATCCTTTCAGAATCTCGGTAGCTGAGGCGTGAAGCACCCGTCCCGATATGACTCGACATGTATAAAAGAAACGACACCATATCTTTCACAAAGCGTCTTAGAGTAAATTCTCCTCTTTCAATTTATAAGATTGATTTATTTCTAGTGTACAGTGTTCATCGACTTTTGCTGATCGCGCTCCTACTTGACAGACTGTTCTTACTTGACCTTACATCAATTTCCAGGAATTGAAAAAAGCGAAAAAAATTGGTCATCTAGCTACCTAGCACATTCTTGCTACTCACATTCGACTACTTTTACTTGACCTTACTTCAATTTCCAAAAATTGAAAAAAGGGTAAAAAAATGGTTATCTAGCTACCTAGCACATTCTTTCCTTCTAGTTTTTTTAAATTCCCGTTTCCTTCCCTAAATGCAAAAGACAGTAATTTTTTCCCGCTGAGTGGAAAAGTGGTCTCATACTCGTGACCAGTACTGTACAATAAAACCATTTTTGCTAAAGGTTACCAAAATAATCGTGACTCCCCCCCATAGGTCGGAAAATCACGAACTGTTGCTCATGTTCTCTAGCAAAACATATTAAAATCCCAAACGATCGGAATGTTGAAACCTACTTACATAATCAATGAAGTTTTTTTTCAAATAATCAATAGTCTTCCACGTTTGGTTTCCATTGGCTACTACACACTAAGGTGGTGCAAAACGCATCATTTTTAAATTTTGACCGGGCTGAAGTTTTAGTTTTTTAAGCTCCGAAATTAAGGCAACATGTATTCAGGGCCTTCAAAGAACTGAGGTTTCCCAGAAAAATTATATGTGGAAGCAATACATTTTTAAAAATTAATTCTAAGACGTGAAAATGGATAATTTGGCATAGGATTAAACTTATTTTTCCACTGCTTTTTAATTTGAACCCCTCAAAATCACTTTTATAGAACCTCCAAAGCAACCCCCATAACAGGGTAGTCACAGTTTGGCGGAATGTTGACATTATTTATAACTTTTTCTGAATTTTTTCCTAAACACTTATGAATGGACAAATGGCGGGATTTTATTCATTTTTTTAAGAATTTGAAATTGTTTCAATAAATTTTATTTGTTTGAATAATTTTTTTCCAAAATATATTGACCTAACGTGTTTTTCCTTCTGCTACAACATAATTAATCAATTTGAAGATTCGAACTACTTAATTCAGTTCTTTCTAAATTGTTTGAACAATTTATAATTGTTAAAAGGTAACTTCTAACTGAAAGAAGGTGGAAAGTCAAGTTTTTTTTTAAATTTTTCCATATGTCTTATTACTTTCTTTTAATTTTGCCCTTTTCAACTGACTACAAATTGTTTGAATAATTTTTATTTATTTAAACTATATTTCAATACCAGAATATCAAGAATAAAGTACCAAAAAAAAGAGGAAAGAAATTAGAGTGCAACCAACCAAAACCCCTTCTTCTTTTCTTTTGTCAGTTTTAAATATTTTGAGCAACCATTTAGGTACCTGTCGCCTAATTTTATTTGCATAAATCAAATTTATTGGGTATAAAACCCAATAATTGATTATTTGCATAAAAATAAAACTAAGTGAATGCTAATAAATAATTTATTCTCCATGCATATGAAAAATTTCATGAAAAGTGAATTACTTAATGAAATAAAATTAGGTGAAAGTTAACAACTAGAAATTGTTTAAACAATTTAAAAATATCTGACACGAACAGATTGACTCTTCGAATAGTTTAAATATGTTAATGAGATTCTAGCATAAAAAAATCAATTTATTGTTGACATTCTGGTATTAAAAAATAGTTTCAACAAATGAAAATTGTTCAAATAATTTGCAGTAAGTTGAAAAAGGGCAAAATTATAAAAAAATAACAAAAAATATGAAAAAATTCACAAAAAAACTTGAATGTCTACCTTCTTTCAGTTAGAAGTTACCTCTTAATAATTATAAATTGTTCAAACAATTTAGAAAGAACTGAATTGAATAGTTCGATTCTTCAAATTGATTAATTAGGTCGTAGCAGAAAAAAACACATTAGTTTGCGATATTTTAGAAAAAAATTATTTACGCAAATAAAATTTATTTACGATAATTTCAAATTCTTTAAAAAATTATTAAAATCTCGCCATTTATCCATTAATGAGTATTTATTTAAAAAATTAAGAAAAAGTGACAATTAACGTAAATATTCCGTCAAACTGTAAATACCTTGTTATGGGGTTTGTTTTTAAGGCCCCATAAAAAAAGGTTTAGGGGTAGGGGTTTAAATTAAAAGACAATGATGGATTCTTATTCTTTAAAGAGTAATATTACCAGTTAAAGAAGTTCAATTCTATGCTTAATTGAACGTTTTCACGTTACAAAACGAAATTTTTAAAATTTGTTTTCTCCGCATTTTATTCTTATGGGAAACTTTAGGGCCTTCAAGATCCTGTATATGTGTTCCTTTGTTGTCGGAGCTTAAAAATTTAAGACTTCAGCCGGGTAAAAATTCAAAAAAGATTTCGATTTTCCCGTAGGCTATGCCCGGGCAACCGTAAGTGGAAGATAAAATCTTTTGATTATTTATGTGCGATCCAACACTTCGATCGTTTTCGAAAATTAATATGTTATGCTAAAGATGTCAAAGATTTTTTGGTAGAGAATGCATAAAAAAAATAATCTAAAAATTAAAAATTTTTTTTGTCTTGATTAAAAAAAATCCGTAATTTTTGTTTTTCATTGCAACATTGAACTCTATGACACACTTTTTTTTATCAAAATGAGTTTAGCCGTTTTCGAGAAAAAAATTCTTTATGACTTTTCTTTTTATCCCCATGACTTCCATAAATTTTTTTTCAGATATAATCTTTTGTGAAACTCAATCTTAGATTAATACTAAGTTATGGCAAAAATACTGGCCAGATTCATGCGGAGGCAGCACATACGTACATAACATGCTAAACCCCTTTTTAGAACGTGGAGTACGCTAAGTTACTCGCTGCGCCAACTCCCCCGCCTTTTTCTTACTACCGATTATCACTGGTCAACAAAGTGTGACCTATGTGCTCATGGAATGAAATATGTCATTTTTAGAGTAGTTTTTCGTGCTGAATCCGAATCTGGCCTCCATTTCTCTGCAGAACGTCAGGTTTTCGAGATATTTTGGATCAAAATTTTTGTTCAAAATTACAAATCAAGAGATACAATGTTGTGAAACAATTTTTCAATTAAAATCAATAGATGATTTCCATTTATTTTTTAATGCCAAATCCAACGGCGGGCATGTTTCTGTGATATCTTATACGGTTGCCGAGTTAATCTAGAAAAACGGATAAAAAACACCAAAAAAAGTGGTTTTACAAAAAACTGCATATCTAGCTGAAAATTTTTTTTCCTACTGTTCCAGGTGTCATTCTCTTTGTTTTTCAATGTCGAAGAAACTTAAAAAAAATTAGGTTTCAGGCTATCACTGTTCGAAAGATACATGGCAGAGAAGCTGTCTCTTTCTACGGAGTTGCCAATTTGACGGCTCACACGTATTTGAAGCGAATCATTGTACTGCATCTAGTATTTCATTGTACCACAATCTTCAATATCTGCAAATTTCACATTATTCACGAAGTTTATCATTTTCTTAGTGTTAGCAGTATTCAATTCTTTGGATTCTTGAGCTGTTTTTAATCACGCAGGCATCACACGGACGCTGTACACGTGATACAAAGGATAGGTAGGGGGATAGTGTACAAAGCGCATGCGCTACTCCCCTCTACTATGTCACATTCAACAGCTTCGAGCTCTCCTGCGTATCGTGCCCCCTGCTGTTTTCATTTCATGTTAGACCTCTGCGGAGTCACATGTATGCTACCTATACTCTAGGACTAGAACTCATGCCTATTGAACCCCAATTCATTAGCGCTGATTAAGAGCTATCATTCGACACTCATTCTGCAACAATTGCAAAATGGAGCGTAGTTGCAAAAATCATCCCGATTGCTTCTGTTACGTTTGCGGTGTTTTTGTCCCACAAAAACAGAGACAAAATATTTCTCCTGCAATGCGAGAAGGTTACGAGATTTTTTTTCAGATTAAACCCGAAAATGGAGAAAAATATTGGATACTAAACATTTGCTGCTCGACATGTGCCACTTAATTGAGGTCAATATATAGAAGGAATTTCGATCATATCTTTACTTTTTCTTTCCCTACTTCTTGGAGCGAACCTCTAAACCATATCAATAATTTTTATTTCTGTTTGACAAATGTTAATGGCTACTCATCGAGATGCAAGCACTTCAGAATTTACCCTAATGTTTCTTCCGTGACAAAACATGGTGTGAACACTTTAGCAGACTACTGTTAGAATCTCATGACTGATGAAACAAATGCTCAACATCGTCGAGCATGCAAGAGGAAAAGGTTTTGATCACAAGCAGCAATTTATCATCATTTTCCAACAAGAGCTAACAATAGAAAGAGTAGATATTTTGAAGACGCAGTACAATGATTCGCTTCAAGTACGTGTAAGCTGTCAAATTGGCAACTCCGTAGAAAAAGAAAACTTCTCGGCCGTGTATCTTTCGAACGGTGATAGCATTAATCCTAATTTTTTTTCAAATATCTTCGGCATTGAAAAACGAAGAGAATGTCACCTGGAACAGTAGGTAAAAAAAATTTCAGCTAGATATGCAGCTTTTTGTAAAACCACTTTTTTCGTGTTTTTCATCAGTTTTTCTAGATTATCTAGGCAATCATATAAGATATCATAGAAACAAGCTCGCTGTTGGATTTGGCATTAAAAAATGCATCGAAATTATATATTGATTCTCATTTTAAAAAAATTTTTCAACATTCTATCTCCTGATTTGCAATTTTTTAAACAAAATTTTGATCCAAAAAATCTCGGAAACTTGACGCGCTGGAGAGAAATGGATGCTAGATTCGGATTCAGCACAAAAAACTACTCTGAAAATGACATATCTCATTCCTTGAGCACATAGGTCACATTTTGTTGACCAGTGTTATTTGTATTATATCGTTGTTAGTACTTATTTTTCCAAATTCATATATTTTATTCATTTAATTCTTTAATATAACGCGTTCATTTTGTTAAGATTTCAAATAAATGCGTGAATTCCCCTTCCGCTGTCTGTCGGGAGATAAGACACCGTTTCACAATCGGCCGTGAAATGGAACTTCAGCTAACCTTTGTGTTTCGTCATTAATGGAGTTATTTTCTTATTTTACAAAATTAGCATAAACTTGAACATAAATTTTAAATTTTATCGTTGGAGAACTATCCACACGTGACAAAGAATATTTCTGCCAAATTTTTTCATATTTTGTAGGTGAGGTAATTTCGGAGATATACTATTACAATGGATTTTTACATGAACCTTTTAAACCTAAGCTTTTCGCCAAAGGGGCGGGTCGGGCGGCACGATTTTTTAAAAAAATTGTAAATTAGTGTTTTTGAGAAAATTTATTTACAAAATATTGAGAATAACTGTCACTATTTTTTCACTTTTTAGAATTTTTTTATTTTTCTACGTTCATTCAACAGAAAAAGAGTTTTCATGTCGAAACTCTATAAAAATATAAAATCTCAAATACCTATGCTCGTTCGGAACATACTCAATTTTGAAAAAAATTTCTGTCATGCTTTGAGAATTTTCACGTTATCTTCAAGAAATTCTAAAAAACCGTAGAAATTTTTTTGGTCTTTCGGTGAAATACATGTCCCTTTATTTTAAATCTAGAATGATATATTCAAATGCCAAAACCCTAAAAAAGTAGACCTTAATAAGTTGAATATTTTTTATTTCAAGGTTTTTTTTCGATACAATAAATAGTTTCCTCGGAAAAACGAGAAAAAGCAGTTTTCTATCTCTTACTTCAGCTCCTGATTTCGACTTGAGGACACTTAAAAAATGCATTTCTGAAACTCTCATACTTCATTTTTTTTGTGAAACAGAAACTTTGTGGAAAGTATTATGATGGAGGCTTCACGCAGTAAACAAGATCCCATTAATGGGGTAAAATACATATCGTGTACCCGCGTAAAAATTGTTGTGCCAATCTAATTGAGAGTCTCTACACAATTGCAGTCCTATTAGTTTTAGTAGTATTAGTATTAGTAGACCTAGTTGAAATCCCTAAACCAGGGACCTCTAGTAGGACGGATTTTCAAGATGCAGAGGCACGAATTTTCGATGTTTTAACCTGCACTACAGTTTTTAATGGATCATAATTTCTTTGAGAGTTGTCTAATTTTAATTTTCCAGATGGGATTTTGAAAAAATTTTCACAAGCATAACGACTGCAATAAGTCTTTTGTAATGAAAAAAATATTTCATCATGATTTTTCAAATTCAAAAATATTTTATAGTTTTTTTCAAAATGGGACGCTATCAATTTTATTTAAACTTAGTGGGAAAAAATGTTGTTTTCATTACAAAAACCTTATTATAATCGTAAAGCTTGTGAAAAATGCTTTCAAAACCCCACCCGTAAAATTAAAATCGGATAACTCTAAAGAAGTTATGATTAATTGAAAACAGTTGTGCAGGTCAAAGTGTCGAAAATTAGTGCCCCTATATCTTGACAACCCGTGCCACTATAGGCCCCCGGTTCAGCGATTTTAACTAACTCCACTAGGGCTACATTCTCCACTAGGACCACTAGGACCACTAGATTCTCAGGGTTAATAATGTCTAAAACTACTTTTGCAAAGAATAGAAGTTTGCAGTTTGTTAAAATCTGTTTAGAAGAACATTGACAAAAATTAAAATTGCAGGTAACATTAACTTGTCACGCTCGAGGAGTGCCACGTCCTAGTGTCAGTTGGCGCCGAGAAGATGGAAAAGATATCATCTTACGTCAAGTACGATTAGGAAAATCGTCAAATCAGAATCCAAATAGTGAGTATAAAATATTATGCTTCTGTCTACTTTAATTTATTGAGAAGAAAGATCATCCAAACAAACACGTTGTATAACTGTTTTGTGATTTCAAAGGAACACTCGGTAGCGAAAAATCGGAAAAACACGTACAAAAGTCCTAAAAACAGAAAATGTGAATGGAATATAGATATGCTTAAAATCTTCATTTCGGTATAGGAAAGAATACCCTGAGTTTACTACAAACAATTTGTACCGCGTCACGAAAGTTTTTTTTTTGAAAAAGGTGAAAAAATCACATTTACGTGGACTGATGGTTCACTGTCCTTCCTATGTAAAAAGTATCACTAACAAAAAGAAAGAAGATAAAATTCTACGAAAATAAAAAAATCGAATGTTTTAAGTCTACCAGCTTAGTTAAAAAATGCATACTTTCCAGTTTTTCATCTACACCTTAAAAATCTGTTAGCCCTACAAAAAATGACCTCCAGATCAATGACTATTTTAACTGGACTATTTGTCAATGAAATGGTTCTAGCGTACCGTAACGAGAAATTATTGTCCTATTTTTAGATTTTCGTAATTAAAGGATGCTTGATATTCCATTTTCATTAATAAAAAAGTTCCTGTAAGTTGTACTTGCTTAAATAAATTTCCAAGAAACACCCTTAGCTTATGCTTTTGTTAACTTTTTTCACATAGGTTTCCACGTAAGGTCTATTTCTATTGACACTTTTCGCAGAAACTGATCTTATTAATGCAATATTAGAATAAGCTGTTTAATTGTTCCAATAGTGCATAAGCAAAGTCAGTTTTGGGAAAAAGTGTGAATAATAGGCCTCATGTCGAAACCTACGGAAGAAGAAAAGTTAACAAAAATATTAACTGAGATTATAGTTATTATAATAATTATGCACAAGAATAATAATTAAGCAGCTTAATTATTCTAAGAGTTCATAAATGTAATCAGTTTTGGAAAAAAGTGTTAATAATAAACCTCATATGAAAACCTATGGGAAATCCAAGAAGACTGAGCTAAATCTAAAAAGTATAATTTAACTTCAAGATTGAATTTCTCTTAACCACGGCTTTGTAAGTAATTTCGATAATATTTAAAGATCAAGTCAACAGCATCAGTTAAATAATTAAAAACGTACCGTGTATCACGATTTTGAATGATTAGTTGTGAGCCCACTTGAATGTAATTTAAATAATTAAATACAGATAGCGCTATAGTTTGAAATAGATGACGCTCTGGTATGTCAGACGCTTCAGTCCTCGCTATGAACCTGATCACTGTAACACTCTTTGTAATGTCCTCTGAATAAACCTTATTTTATTTAGATTACGTCCTTACAAATCAGAAGTGGGATACCCTCATGTATCCAAACAACCGCACTGTTTTTTTTGTCAATTACTCCGACTGACTGTTGTTCTGAAAAGAGCCAAATCTGAAATGGTGCTGAGTGACGTACCGTGGGTCCATGAGGCTTGAGCCAGTAAATTGTGCAGTGAATCACTTCTAAAAAAGCCCTTTTGTCATGACAGCCTTTGAGAAGGTTTGTCTTCTTTTGCTGGTTTTGCTGAGAAGACTGTCATCGGTGAAACCAAAAAGTGTAATATCGCTAGCTTTGATCCCTTAAGTTCTTTCCGAAACTGAACGTGTGGCGACGTTCCGGTCAAACGTTGTCAAAGAAAACTTCATGGGCGCACCGTATAATAGGAAGGAGGTTCTTGCATCGGTATGCACCGGAAAGGGGCTTCTCCTTGCCCCCGGAGACACATTCATTTTTTTCGCTTAATACAATAGCTTGTAACATCAGCGGATGCCTTTCGGATTAAGGCCTACTGGAAGAGATAATTTGAGGAAAAATGGTGCACCTCAGTAGTGACGACCTGGTTCGTGAAAATGAATGCAGTGTGGCGCTGAAGTCGAAAGTGTTTTAAAAGTATTTCATCACTAGTATTTCTCAAATCTATCGAGAAGTGACCTTCTGTATCAGTTGACGCTTTCGTCGTGAGTTAACCTAACCTTCTGCCTATAGTGACACTTTGGTTTCGTCACAAGTGAACTAACAGTGAATAAAACCTCCCGAACCAGGTGAAGCCTGCACCGTGAGTCAACCTAACCTCCCGCCTGTAGTAACTTTTTGTTTTTATCACAAGTGCACTTAACCTTCTCCTTTCAAGTTGTATTATGCTTCAAGTCTTATAGGTTATGACCCTGTTGAACCCTGGGTGAAGGTGGCTTTATGAATTTAGGACATTAGTACTTACAAAAACTCGAATACTTCTCCGAGAGATGGTCGAGAGCAAGGAGGCTCAAATCCGCTCCCTCTTTAGAATCGTACTTCCGACAACTTGAATACTTCTCAGGGAGATGGTCGAGAGCAAGGAGGCCGAAATCAACTTCCTCTTCAATATCCTACTTCAACCGCAGCAGAAAATTTAATAAGAAGAGATATGGAATTACTACAGAGATAGAGAGGGGGGAGCGCAATCTTCAGTGCGAGATAGATTTAGCTTGAAGAAAAAAGCAGTTACGACGCGAATATTCTAAACCCCAGCACTAGGAAGTTACGCCTCATCGACACCCGGATATTTCCTCCCTGAAAGAACTCTTAAGTGATTACGACAAGGTAAATTCCGATTATAACAAGTGGAAAAACCAATTCGACCTTCTGATCAGAACTTATGAGCTAGATGACGCTCATGCGCGCCTCTTGTTTGCTGCGAAGCTCAAGAGCAAGGTACTTCAATGGCTTCAGTCCAAATCTGAATAGGCTGGTATGTCCTTGTCATATTATTCCGTAACTTGCACCGATGTTTGATCACAGACCGAACAGGTTGACACTTCGGAAGAAATTTGAAGACAGAATTTGGAAGGCCAGCAAGTTCATTCAGCGATTACTGTCACGAGAAGCTCATTTTTGCAAATGCACTTCCTATTGCAGTCATCCAGATAGTGGACTATTTAATTGATGGAATTCCAGATACAAGCATCAAGAACCAAGCAAGGATCCAATAGTTTAAGGAAACGAAAGACATTTTGAAGGCCTTTGAGAAAATCTCACTATTCCGAGATCTGAGGTTCCTCAAAGCTTTACTTAGAAGGCTAACGTCGACTCTGAAGCGAAAACATCAAAAACTTCGAAAGCCTCTTCAAGTTCAAATTGTTCAGAACTGCGTTTCTATAATTGTAGCAAATTCGGACACATATGAGCTGATTACAAGCTGCCAAGAAGAGAGCGAGGCGCTTGTTTCAAGTGCTTTGAAATTAGGCATACTCACAAGGAATGGCTAAAAAATATAAAGAAACTAGCGCAAATCAACAACATAGATCTCAAGGAAGAGGGCAACTGCAATTGCTTCAAGACGATTTTATCTATAATCTCACTTTTGCCGGAAAAACATCGACCTTCAGCTCGACACAATTCTTGATACTGGAAACCCACACGGAGAAAATCCTGAAGCACTGAGTGCTTTTCCCTACTTGACTGGTTTGTTTATAGAAAAAAATTTCATACACTACCGGTTAGTGCATAGACACGAGCCAATCATCTATCGAGAGTTACCAGTCGTTTATGCTACACGAATGTCGGTAGAGCAGTGAGTAGTGCGATCTACACTACTCACTGCTTCATGGTACACTACTGAGTCGTATGGGCCTCGCGGTACGCGTTTTCGACCACTAACGACCGAAGCCGAATATGAACGAACGCGCTCTATGAGTGTCGAGAGATTACGTTTTTGAGGTTAGGAAATTTCGCGAGTGTGTAAATTTACAATTCTGAGCAGAGGAATTTCGCCTAATGCTGTAGATATACAAACCAAACTTCTGAATTTGTCATATTGAGAATAGATAAGTTTCGTCGCAGCATTGAGAAGAGTAAATTTACTAGCCTTTGTAAAATGACAAGTTCCTTTACAACTACAGTTTCTAAAAGTGTAATTTTAAATATAGAAATTTGGATAACCGTAAACTGTTAATTTATTTTTAAATGATTCACTCGGGAAAATACAGTTCTGTAAAGAGCAGAATTAAACTTTTCTTTCAAAAGTCTGCATTCAGGGTGGGTAATTTTCGTTGCATCACTCAGAGTGGTAAAATTTAAAATATTTTTGTTTACAGTGTGCGGCTCCAAACTGTGGTCAGAGTTTAGAAATAATCTCTTCAGAAAATGTATCCTCGATTTATTAATTACATACATGTCAATAAATAAATTTATTAATTTACACACGTTAAAATATTAATTTTTAGTTTGCAATAATATTACACTCGATGCAACGATGCAATTATATTTAACGGATTAACGATGTGTGCACATTTAACAATATAATATTCAAATTTTTCCCTACTTTTTGAGAAAATATTTTTATTGAATTTTATTGTAATGAATTAATTATTATGAAAAAGTAAGTGCCTAATCTATCGTTCGTTCTTATTCGGCTTCAGTCGGTAATGATCGGAAACGCGTACCGCACGGGCCACACGACTCAGCAGTGTATCATGAAGCAATGAGTAGTGTAGATTGCACTACTCACTGCTTATCGACATTTGTGTAGGATAAACGACTGGTTACTCTTGATAAATGACTGGCTCGTGTCTATACACTAACCAGTAGTGTATGAAAAACATTTTTTTATATAAACGAATCAGTCGGGTAGAGAAAAGCACTCAGTGCTTCAGGATTTTCTCCGTGCGGTAAGCTTCATTAATTAAGCTTTCATGACGAAGGAAATTGTGAAGGCGTCTTCCTTACAGGATCGTAAGTACAACGGAATAAACAACAGTCAATTGAAAGTCTTAGGCGAAATACCTTAAGTATTTGTATTGACAATGTAATTCTAAAAAATTTGAATATCTTCGTTCTTCCGAACTCCACGATGAACACATCGGTTGTTTTAGGTAGGAAAATCTCTAAAAAATTTAGTATAGGTTTGACAGGTGGAAATCCAAATAACACTGCGGAAAAATTCCCAGAAACCTTCTTGATTGACACTGACGTTGCCAAAGACGATACTAACTTTCTACTCGACGGAAATCCTAATGACGACTTCGCTACGCGCGTAAAATTAAACGATTTGTTTGTGAACATATATGCTTTACGGAAATGACTGGATTCGCCTAAAATTAAAATAGATCTTACGCTTAGAGTCACTGATCATGAACCTTTTAATTTTAATCCTCGAAGATTCTCATTTTCCGAAAAGGAAAAGGCCGACAGGATTGTAGATTCGTTATTGGAAAGAGGCGTTGTCCGACCGAGTGAATCACCTTATGCCTCACCGATCGTCTTAACTCAAAGAAAAATGGACTTCCAAAGTTTTATTTATTTATTTTATTAATTGAAAAATAAGAAATCCCAACAGTTAAAAGAACCAATTACAGGGCTACAAAGATGTACACTATGTATAGTAATGTAGATGTGAGCACGCAGGAAGGCTTTTACATCGTGGTGTTCGAAAAAAATCATGAAAAACATGCATAAATTTTCCTAGAGACATATAAAATAAATCAAGATTCTTCTTAACTAACATGACCTTGTTCGCGCAATTACACGTATTGAAAACCGGAGAGGTATTACTTATAGAATTTGAGAAATAGAACACAGGCAAGCTTCAAGAGTTCACCTGCTTATATTTATCGGAATACGTTCAAGTAATGATGGACGATCAATTAGTTCTCGGATAATTTTGAACAATGTTTGAATACTTGCGAATATGCCTCTATCTTCAAGAGCCCATATATGGAATCTATTGCGTAATGCCTCGTGGTCAGATCCCCGGACAGGGTAAGACTTTGTCCTCCTTAAACGCTAGGTATTTAGGGAAACGCCTTTGACAGCTTTCGAAAGCAGCTACATGCTTTTTTGTATGTAGGGACCATATGATAGACGCATATTCAAGTTTCGATCTAACAAGTGAGAAAAATAGTGTCATAAGCGGATTTGTTGTTTTAAAATGTCTGCATGCTCTTATCAGAAAGCCAAGTGTTTTATTTGCACCAGAAACCAACTCATCTATGTCGTCATTAAAAGTCTATCTAGTAAAGTAAGTAGTAAAGTAGTAAAGTAAAGTAAAGTAAGTAAAGTAGTAAAGACTATCTAGTAAAATACCTAGGTCTCTATAGACCTTAACCCTTTTCAGTTCAATGCCGTCAATGGAGTATCTATGAGTCAGTACTACATTTTTATTTAACAACGATAAAATTTTGCACTTTAAAGGGGTTAGACTCAAATTGTTCAATTTACACCAATTGTTGAAAAGATTTAAATTAGTTTGAAGATCTAAGCAAGAGTTGAGTTTCGCAATGGACAAGAAGGTCTTTTATATTCTGCGTAAACGCAAGTAGATTGGAAGTGGTAGATCTCCGTGGAATGAAGCCATGTTGAAATGTTAATATATTTTTAGCAATAAGAGTACATTTAAAATCACGCAGGCATAATTTAAACACTTTGGAAAAATTATTTAAGATAGCAATAGACCTGTAGTTGGTAACTTCGGATTTGAGTCCTTTCTTAAATACAGGAAAAACTGTAGCCTTTTTCTATTCCTTAGGATATGCACCACGTTCTAATGCTAGATTAAATATTTTGGTAAGAATTGGGGTAAATACAAATTCGGGAGGCTTCCCCAAAACATATTATATGGTTACTATTATAACCAAGCGTTGTGCTGAAAAGAAGATTTTTGCCCCTACATTAAGATTTATTTTTACGTAGTTGTATATATGTTCAATTGGAAGAACACCACCACCAGGCCTATCTAAACGGCATCCCTAAAAGCCTGAAACACATCTGAGTCAAACACCTCAGCGCTGCTAACAGATAATTTTAGTTTCTGGTAATATAACCTTACAGATGGAGAAGATGACGTTAGAATGACACTTGCTGGTTTTTCTTGATGGGAACTATTACAGGAACGTCGTTTCTGTAAGTTATCGGTAGATCCTTCTCTTCTCTGGCAAGACATTCGCCTAAAATTTTCTTCAGTTCCTTGAAGTTGCGTTGTTGCATTAATGTCTGATTTGGGGAAATCCGATATTCTTTTACTGCATTCGGCATCAAGTTCTTTTTCCTCATTATCAGGTATGATCGAATCATTTTTGAGGCATCTGCTTCTGACCGAAATATGACCTTGACAGGAAGTGCTAGGACCAGGGATCGCTGTCCAGTACGGAAAACACATATAGTATTAGACGAAATCAATAAAGATGGATTAATGATTTTAAGCAAGTCGGTTACCTGAGTGATATCATTGCTTAAAGAAGAGGTATCCCCTTCAGTCTCAGCTTCAGGTAGGTTAAATATTAAAATATTTTTCTTACGTGCATTGCGCCGACTGATTTCCTTAATGCAGGTTGACTTTGATTTTATTTACCTTCTCTACAACTTCATTAATCCTTTTGCCAACAGAACTACTATTCTCACAAACTTTGTTTTCCAGTTCAGTCAAACGCATATCCGTTTGTGACACAGTAGAAGGGACATTTTCAATTCTAGAAGATAGATTGTCAACAGAGATGCGCGTTTTCTCAAAATCACTTTTAAGTTCTGTGTGACGCTTCTCGTATGCTGTCTTCATATCATTTCTTAGGTTATCAACAGGAGATTTAAAATTGTTGGTGCAAATAGTTATTCCCTCTATCATCGTCAGTCGAGGAGTTTGATCTGGAACCGCAGCAACGTTGAAAAGTGCCATCAAGGCCGCGTCTGATCTTTGTTGCACGCGCATTGTGATAGCGAGAAGGACATCCCTTGCATTTTACAAATCTATCATCAGGGTTAATCTGCTGCTTGCATTTCCCATAAGCACAGACGTTGTTTGCATCAAGACGGTTTTCATTCCGAGTGTTTAAATCCATTATATGGATTATATATACAGTTGAGTCCATTGGCTGTGCGATCAATAACGTCTTGTAGCCAACTGTCTTAGTGATGACGCTAAATAAAACTAGTTTTCACTATATAAGTAATTAAGAGTGACGAGACAGAACGCACCCAATGAATCAGAGCCAAAAATCATCGAAAGTCAAGAGAAAAAACACAATAGCTTAGAGATTACAATCATCCATAGGAAATTAATCATTTTTAAGAAAAACCAGACGTTAATAGTCACACTAGAATACAGAATTCAGCGAAAATGAACAGTCAACGAGATCTCGCGTGCTCACATGACATTACAATTACCGCTTTTTAAATAAAATACCGTTACGCGACAAATACCCCCTTCCGCTAATTGAAGATCAAATAGATCAACTTCGGAACAAAAGGTATTTTACTTTGCTTGATCTTAAGGTCGGTTTTCAACATATCCCTATAGCCGAAGATTCTGTTAAATATACAGCTTTTGTTATTTCGTTCGGTTAACACGAGTACTTAAAAATGCCATTTGGCCTTAAAGTTGCTCCCTCAAAATTTCAATGTTTTGTAAATAAATGCTCTAGAAGAACATTTCAGAAATTACAGCAGGCTTAGGACTATTGTAACAGATCGCTGGTCATGCTTTACTTGTGAAAAAATGTAAAATAAATTTAATCGCAACGGCTTCTTCTAAGGCGAATGTTCAAGTTAAGAGGGTAAGCCGAGTTTTAGGCTCAATGCTGGCAAAACTGTCAGACTCCTCGAGTAATGAACATTGGTATAAAGGTAGTTCTGGAAGTCGAGCTTGCTCTCAATAACACAGTCCATAAATCAACAGGAGAACTACCTAGTAAACTTCTGTTTGTTATTAATCAACACGGTAAAATCGTCGATGGTGTGGCCGAAAGTTTAGCAACAAAAGCGCAAAGAATCTAATCGGTATAAATGCGAAGATTATGTTATGATTTCAAATTTCGACAGTACGCCCGGGGCTCCCAAAAAGCTACTTCCGGTAACAAAAGGCTCATACGAGGTCACTAAAGTGTTAAGGAATAATAGGAATCTTCTAAAAGGCGTAGAGAATTTCCAAGTAACTCAGAATTCATACACAGGAACTTGGAAGGCTTGTAACATGAGGCTGTGGCGTTTTGACGATTAACTGTCGAATAATTTCGTACAGTATAAGTTACGATTTTTATAGTTTATGTATCTTCATACATATTTTAGTTTGTATAAAGTTCGAGTCGAACTCTCGGTCAGAAGGGCCGAATTATGAGCCAATTTGAATATAATTTAAATAATTAGATATAGGTGGCGCTATAATTTCAAATAGATGGCGCTGTAATATACCCGACATTTGAGTCTTTGCTATGTACCTGATCACTGTAACACTCCATGTAAAGTAAATTAAGTCCTTTTATAATATCAACAACTAGCTCCTCCGCAATGGCTCATTATACTCAAATTCAAATAAAATAGAGTGAACGAAATCCTATTAAAATCTATCTTAACTATCTTTAGGATTAGAGAGTCATCAGATTAATTACCCTACATTTGCGTTTCAACAGTAATCTGTGACGGATCTAACCAACAGCTTAACCTTTTGACATTTAATTTTCTTTAAAGTCTTGATTAAAAAAGTCTAGCTTTTTTTAAAATCTTTAATCTGCTAAAACAGAACTTCAAAATTTCGAAAATCAGTAACTTGCAATAATTAAATCTTTAAGTTTATTTACCGTACCGAGAAAAGATCCACAAAATATTTTATAAATGACATACTCGAAATTCATGACGATGGTGATTTTATTCAGTGACCATAAAGTCATTTCATCAGTTCTATGCCTATATCAAAATAAATAATAGTCCTAAGCATTACTTGTCACCGGTCAACAACGGCAACACCAGTTAAACTGTCTATTCCGGTTCGTACATAAATCTAAACACAAAACTTGAACGAAAGACCCCTATTAAAGTATTTCAAACCTAATAAGCAAAAGTCATAGAAAATATTCTCACCGGTTAACAATGGTAACACCAAAAAAACTATCCATTCCGGTTTCGTTCGTCTACCTAAGTCTCAAAAATAGAACGAAATGATACCTATTTAACCTTACACGAGCTTTCCGAGATCGTAAAATCAACTAACCAAACATCTCATGAACAAAAAGGTAATTTTGAGGCTCAAAACCATTAAAGACAATTATCTAAAGTTCATCTACTTCATTATAATCAATCGAAAGAGAAATACATAAAACCGAAATGCCTGAAATCCAATCAAATAAACAAATCCGAGATCTAATCATATATTCGTAAATATCAAAAGGGAATAAAACACTCTACTTACCTCCCTAAGGGTTCTTTGAACTTCAAATGTACTCGAACCTCTAAAACCTGGTTGAACGCGAGGGTCAATCGTTACGCACCGTGTTCGGAACATTTAGTAAACTAAAGTCTTTCGAAAAATCTTCAAACAAATTTCCAAAGTCAAGCCTAGTCGTTTCTGGGACACTTTGAACATTTTTTAAACTTTCTTCACGTGAACCGGAAGTATGTATATGAGATTGTTTTTCCTGACTTTCAGGAGTAAGTGTATTTAATCAATCTGAATGAATCTAGTAAATTAAAATCTAAGCAACCACCATGTTCGTACGGAGACGTTATATTCTGCGGACACGGAAAAACAGAAAGTGCAATTCGAGTCGTGAATTTACTTTGTCTTAAACTCGAAAAAATCACTTGACAATCTAAACCTTCAGGAACCGTATTCGTGAAATTCCTCGACAAGACATTAGTGGTCTTTGTTACCGTATTATATTATATTATATTCCTTTCATTCAACCGCGTTGGAAATAGCTGAGTTCGAAAATTCACTTAAATCATCAACAATATTTTGAGATATATATTTAATAAATACAGAGAATTACTCCATAATTAAAAATAAACATAAATGCAAGATTCTTATTAATTATAAACATTATATATAAAGTGGGAACTGTTTAAAAATATAATCTTTAACAAGGAAAGAAATAATTCTAAATTGGATATTAACATCACGGGTGTACCGGAACGTGCATCAGGTTTCTAAAACAATAACCTTAAATTTAAATCCTTTAGTTGGTCGGATCACTAAACTGTTTACTCCAATCTGCACATATTATTTTGTACGTAGGGAACCCGTCTCTGTGCTTAAATAAACTCTAATAAGAATACAATACTGTCTTGCCTTAGTTGGCTGTCTCATTGGCCCAATTTGCCTTATTTTGCTAAATCATGCTCTGTTTCAACATACTATCCGCCATATTGGATCTGTCATTCAGAATTTTCAAATTTTGACTTCTGGGTCGTAATCAGCGATCCAAAAAACTCCTTGATAGTGATTAATAGTATAATTATAACGAATTTTTCTTTCGGGCTTCCATATTTGATCCGCCATTTTGAAAGTCTGAATTCTGACTCCAAATTCGTGATCAGCGACCCGAAAAACCCTTCGATAGGGAGTTCTGAGGAATATCATCGCGTTACGAAGTTATTTTCATCTAAAAATTCTGAAAAGCTTGTAGGCCTGCGTAAGCTTCTTTTCGTTTTTTATACGCGCAGTTTTTATTATAATTTTGACTATGTTATATTTTTTGACTAGGTTTTGCACGTATGGCTGTTAGGTCTATTACTTAAATATTAGCTTAACTTTTTAAGCACTCTAATTCAATCATACACCCTTTCCCTTACATCTACTTCGAATAATAACTTGCTTCGGTTTCGCTTCTTGTCTTATGTACCGCATTGTTCATTACAAACTCAATCCCGATTGATTGAGATTTCTAACAATCTCAATCATTTAAGCCACTTTCTTCCACAATCGCGGTAGCTTAATTTGCTTAGCAACGGTGGAAGAGCATGATTTTCTCGCTTGTTTACTATAAAATCCTACGCCTATCTGCATTTTTTCACAAAAATCTTCAGCGTGGAAAAAACAGCGTGATCTATAGGAGTAACGGATACGTTTAAATCCATGTAACTCCATCTAACTCCTTTCAAAGCAATTTTCGCTTTGAAATCAGCATCTAAAATTTGACCAAATCAGTGCACTTCGATTTCAAAAGTACTCAAAGTAAGTACAAAGTTTCAAGAAAGAATGCAGTGTACGCCTCTCGGTTATTACGCGCTCTTTGCGAATATAACAGCTTACATTCACTATAATATTAAATCCATGTAATTAGTACTGAGCTAATGTTATGCATTTATCATAAATGAAACTTCTCTGTGATACTTTGTGATTTCAATAAACAATAATTAGTATTCTGTACAACAGTGTCATAAATTTGGTAAAAACTAACTTTTTTTAAATAATTGAAAAAATAATTTTTTTCGGAAATAAACCTAGCGATTCTTTTCATTTTGGTCTTAAAATAGTCATAACATGTCTCCTAAACAAACAAAAGCAAAAATTAACCATACAAGCATATTTGGGTTGAAATTCACACACCTATTAAGAAAAAAAAAATTTAAGAAAATTTCTTTTTTTCGAAAACGCGCCTAGCGATTTTTTTTTCGTTTTTGTCTTAAAATATTCTCAACGTATCCCGGAAATAAAAACAATAAAAAAATAAGCAATCTTTGGATTGAGCTTCATCCAGGACAACCGTATTCAAGCATGCTATCGCTTCCGCCGACGACAAGGACTTAGTCGGGTACAACTTTGTGAATTTGGTGAACGCATCCACCACTACTTAAATATACTTTTCCCCAGGAACTTGAGAGTCACAAATATCCACATGATCTGTGTTGACCGTTTCAAAGGGTTGGTTCCCTTTCAGCATCATTTGTAACAAACCTTCGGCTTTGCCCGACGACGCGACGGGGCAAAGCGATGCACTTGAAACTCGCCTTTTTCAGATATTTTATTTCTCATCTCTGAAAATCAGTAATTTTTACGAATTACCTGGTAAACCTTATCTGCTCCTATATTTCCTAATTCGTCGTCGTACTTAAAGAGCAAGTTCTTTTCCATATTGTTTGGCACATAAAACATCAACATGTCATCTCTCTTACAGTACGCAATTCAATTCCGAGGCTCACAAAACTTATCCTCTGCTTGCTCCAATCGCTTCGTAATTTCTACAATACGCTCGTCTTTAATCTGACCCAGAACCAAATTTCTTTCGAAAGAATTGTCTTCTATCGTGCAAATGGAATTCACTCTGCTGAGCCTAACAACGTTATTTACAACAACGCTTGACCTCTCAGTGTTCCGTAATATAATCAAAACTTTGAAGCTCCATGACCCACCTTTCGATTCTTGGATTTATATTTTGCTTTTTAAAGGGCCAGCGTGATCGAATTACAATCTGTAATTATTTTAAAGGGCCTTCCCCACAAATAGACTCTGAATCTGCGGAAAGCATAAATAATTGCTCACATTTTCAATTAAAAGCTGTGATATTTGCCCCGTCGCAGACGTTCGGTTTGAAAAATAGAAGACAGGATGAAAGTTCAAATCTTTCATCTTCTGCATAAATGCAGCACCGAAACCGATTGCACTTGCATTGCAATGGAATCCAGTCTCGTCGCGGAATCGAAAATTGATAGAAGTAGTACTTCTACTAATTTTAACTTTAAAGACTCAAAAGCTTTGATTTTTGTTTTTCCAAATTTGAACTTCGCTCCACATCTCACCAAATTGTAAAGGGGCTTCATGACTACAGCAAACTCCTTGATATATTTTCTAAGTAATGACGCCATTTCCAGAAAAGATAGCACTTCATGTACATTCGTTAGGGTGGGGGGGGGGGAGTTTAGTATCGCTTCAATTCCGCGCTTTTTTGGTTTGACACCCTGTTTGCTTATTTCATATCCTAAAAAGTCAATGTTAGTATGCATGAATTTACGTTTATCTAGTCTCAGTTCTAATTTTTTTTCAACCAGCAGGCGAAACAGTTCCCTCAAAACCTCTAAATAATGTTCAAGGGTTGATGTAGCAACCATTATATCGTCTAAGTAAACTACAATATCCCCGGAATCAACCAAATCTTGTAAAGCATTATTTATGAATCTTTGGAATACATTAGGTGCTATCTTCACCCCGAAAGGTGTTCGCAATCAATGAAACAATCTATATATATCCATGTATTTAATTGATTCACCCGGAACCTCTATGTGGTGAAAGCCGTCCTTGATATCTAATAAACTGAAGTGATTTTTATTATTTAACAAATTAATTTGATCTTCGATCAACAGTGTTACGAGCGACGATAGGGATCTAAGCGAGCTGGTCTTGAGGACTCAGAAGATTTTATTTTATTCTAATTTCCGAAATTTTGAAATGAATTATAAATTCAGAAATCCCGAAAAAGAGATCTAGAAAATTCGATTTCCACTTTCTTAACATGCTTTCAGGTACGCAGGAAAATTTTTAAAAAATAATTTGGACACAATTTGCTAAAATAAATATGTATCAAAATTCAGTAATTATAATAATAAATATTTGTGAGAGCGCGAAGGCGCTCAATCGCTATTAGAAATTTAAACGATGAAAGCATGGAATTGAACAATGAGAAAACTTATAATGTAATGTATAAAGACAGAAATGTAGGGAGAGTGAGAGAACGTATAATGAACTGTGCGGAGGAAGAACGGAGAGGGAGATAATGTGCTCTGAACCTACTATCGCCACATACACTTGCAAACGCCATGCGCTTGCAAGTGTATGTGCAATACTAAGTGTATGTTGCAATACTATTTAGAATGCTTTGCATCCACTCCTAAAATTTCCCCCATAACTACAGGTTTAAACAAATGCTATTAATTAAACCCAGAGCAGCTTCTAATAAAATAAACTCTGTTCGAAGATAATTACCATTATAATTTAAGGGTCAGTGAACTTAATGCAACTTGCTGAGAAAACACATTCAGTGAGGACAGCAGCAACGCAAAATTTTGCAAGTGGTGACAGCAATTTGACAGACACACGTATAGAAATTCTAATTATCCCTACTAATTCACCTCTGGCCGATACCAATTTCCTGAATAAACAAAAACCACTACCGCTCTTGACCTCGCGATGCAGCGAGGATAGAGAGAGTAGGGCCAAATCAGATACGCAGTCTTCTGAGGATCTTGGTGACTACCAGACATAGAATAGTAAAGAACACGGATTCTTGCATCGCGCTTGTCCATATTTCGGAACAACCAACGTTCTCGTTGTATCCCGCATAGTCAAGTCTTCTAGCCGGAAAGTCCCTCGCTGAATGTGTTGAGTGGACGTTAAACTCAAATTCTCTCAGCCAAACAGAATCGACCGGGAAAATAAATTCTTTCGATATTATTTTGTATCCATGCAATTTTTGTAGAGAGTGATCTTGATAGATTATTAGCACCAAATCTCAAAACGGTAGTGTTAACTGTCAAAATATCTAATTAGAGTTATCGAGAAAATTAATTAGTGAGAATATTGATCGATAACTATACTTTCAATAATTCTCTGTTTGAAAGCCAACTATTTCTTTTTTCCATAAAACTAATTAAACGGCAGAAGCGAGGTCTCGTGTTACACGTGTATGTCACAACAAAAGGACTAGAGCTGTCAATCTGACAGCGAACAAATTCAATTTATAGCCCATTATAGCAGAAGTTCAGGACGAAAGATTATTTCTCTCTCTTTTTCTTCCGGATTGGTAGAATAAGCTTATTACGGTAAGAGTTAAATTTATCGTTTTCATATTTATTTATTGTTGATTCATACTTCTTCCTGAACAAAATTATAAATAAACTTAAACATTATGTGGGAACTTTGACTCAAAATCAGCCTGTCATAAATTTTTTGGAATTCTCTCCCTTTTGCTCACACATTCGCTTTTGGTAGCATAAAAGTATAAATTAAAGACAACCCCTTCAGTCCGAAGGATGAGAGAAACGATCCCACTTTATAAACAGGATTCGCAATTCATATTCGAATCTCAGCAGTTTGGAGCCTCCGCGTGCGTATTCATCATATAAATTAAAGAAGCGACTTTTCGCAGCATTAATTTCTTTTCTTACACAATTTTGATTGACTTTAAAATTTATTTGTTTATAACAAATAGAACGGTGATTTCTCCTTCCCCTTTGGTCAGCTCATGATCATGTGATCTGTCGATCCGCATTCTTAGCAAGCTCCCTTCTTGAGAACCTCCTGATTGCATTTGATTGCTATATGTCCAAACTTGCCACAATTGTAGCACTTGACAGTATCGCCTGTTATCAACTTATTCTCGTTCTCCTTCTCCTTGGCTCCAGCACATTTTCCCTTCTTTCTATGCTTCCCAGGCTTCGAATTTGCTTCATTGCCGTTACTTCTACCTTTTACCGACACCTTCCCGAAGGCTGTCAACAGAGCTTCGACTGACTGAAACCGATGAATTCGAGCTTGGTCTTGTAACTGGACATCAGGGATTCCGTCAACAAAGTAGTATATCCTTCCTTCCTCATCGATGGGTATCCTGTTGGTCAGTGTTGTCTTGTCGTGAGTATAATCAATAAAAAGCTCTCCTCGTTTACAGGTTCTGTCTTGAAATTTCTTCCTCAACAGTACTTTGTTTGGGCGTCGAAAAAACATGCTTTTAATCGCCGGAAGTAAATCCTTTGTTTTCAATTGAATGTGCTCAGTCTTTGAATGGAACCATGAGAGAGCTATGCCTTATAGTCTTAAGAATATTAATACCCTATTGATATCTTCACTTAAACAGTAGGTTACTTTAAGGAGTCCGACCTGACGCTTACCGCCAGCTATGCTTCCTTCGAACCCATCAAATGTACTTAGGAGTCCTCCAATTATCGAAATATCTACTTGATGTGTTGCTCCTGTGACCAATGGCGTAGCTCATTCCTGATCATCGTCAGTGTTTCGACTTCTCTGTCTATCACGTATTTTATCATCTTCCCGCAGCAGCCCGCTACTATCTTTGGCCTTCTAGAAATTTCCATCTGTCGACTTGTAGCCCCTTTTTTAGCTCTTCAATTTTCTTATTAGCGGCTGTTATTTGTTGTGACAGGACCTCATTTTCACGCTTAATGGATTCGAGTTATTTTTGTTCTCCATCTTCGTCTAAACTTTCCGCGGCTTGTTGTGAGGCTTCTTTCATCCATGCACCTCCAAGAACGTTCTCAGGGAATGAAGGCGTGCAATGAGTCCAGCCTTATTCCCTGTAGTGTTGCATTCCATAGATCTCAATATGTCCTTTAATTCGGCCACCATGAAGTCATGCGGACTTGTCCAAATTATGCCTTTTCTCCGTTCATCGTCCATACTGCCAGAAATTTCTCGAACTCTTCCAAATTTTCGCACAATGTTCAAGCTCAATCGTCTTCTGAAAGGGCCTGATACTGTATCACCAGGAAAAAATAGCATGTCCACTAGCGCCGAAAATACAAGCGATTTACACGCGTACTTATCGAGAAACGAAAACGGAATCACATGCTTACGTACTATCTTACATAAGCCTATCGTGATTAAAGCAGCTTTCATTTTACCAGTGAGTTCTACATATCTTTACGACTTAAGATAACAATATATATATATATATGGGACGTTCCACGTCAACCGGGACAAAGCATTTGCCAAAATTCTTCTCAACCGATCAAAAAGGTTTAAGGGCTCAAAATCTTCGTCTCGACGTGGACTTTCGAATTCTTTGTGGTCTTTGAGAAAAATCCAACATGGCTGCTCCAATATGGCGCCTGGAGGAGTCAAAAATCTTAGATGTTCATCTAATATCATTGATCAATAAGAGGAAATTACTCGAAACAGGCTGGTAGTGACCCTCT
>JBAGKK010013770.1:0-11879 GCA_037177015.1 Euceroptres primus
CAATGGATCTGAATACTCCAATGCAATTACAATTTTTTATACTTACTGAGCAAGTCCTGGAAAAAATGGTTGCATTGCAGAGCCTGAACCGTTCGTTGCTATTTAAAAAATATTTCCATGCCTCTAATATTTTACGACTTTCTCTTATTTTACTCTTTCACTCTTACTCTATTTTACTTTCATAATCGTTAACTATTTTACATCATATATTTTAATAAATATATTGATTGATCAAAGACATTTATAAAAAAAACTTGTGAATTAGAAACACACAGAAAAGACACACAGAAACAGAACTAACACAAAAAAGAACACACAGAACTAAGGATTGCTAGGGATAAAATTTGTTGCAGATAATTTTTTACAGAAATAAATTTTTATGCAGACAACTTCACGTCTTTCCAAATACATGTGTTGTCATGGCAAAATAAAAGAAAATTTAACCAACATTTGAGTAAAATTTATCCTGTGAAGTTACTTTTTGTTGCAGATAAGTTTTATTCCGAAATCGAGGTAAATTTTATCCTTTGTTTTTTATGTGCATTTGTGTGCATTTTTTACGTACGTTTATATGCATTTTTTACGTGCATTTATGTGCATTTTTTACGTGCATTTATGTGCATTACATATTAAAATGTGCATTTTTATATGTATTACGTACATTCCATAATTTTTTAAATAGTTAAAAATATTATGTAATTGGTCACTTCTAGCCATTTTTACGATGAAAATCTATTCAGAATTTGCAAGCTCTTGTCCAAGAATAAAAAATTCAGACTTTTCGGCAGATATTTTAATAGAGTCACTCCATGAATGATCATCTGAAAACGATTGCGGACATATTTAAAAAAATTTGCTTAATTGGTCTATGATTATGTCTTACACTCCTAGATTCGTTTCGTGTATTTTCAGTATATGTAATAAATTATTTTTCATTAATCCAGAAATAATTTTTGAAAATATGTGGATCTGTGGAACATGGCGACAGTCTGTCATTTTTAAAATACATTAAACACTAAAGTTACTTACTTAAAATTAAATAGAGGAAAATAGTGCGATTAAGGATGATTTAAATTTATTATCTATAACGCTATTTTGGAGTTATAGTTGAAGTAGGAGAGGAAAAACGTGTTTGAAGTGACCTGTCAAAATGTGTCATTTTCGTAAAGTTTGATAATTTATTACAAGTAAAATACATTACCGAAAATTTTAAAACTTGTTTCAAAACGCAGATTAATACCAGCCTTTTCCATGGTATTCAATGAAATTATCCATAAAAATTTAGTCCTCCAGATTTTCGCCTTCCAAAACTTGAAAATTAAAAAAAATCACTTCTTTCAAACCCGCGTATTTCCGATTACACATTTAAAAAAAAAGTTTTATCTTTAAAAATAAATTATTTACACTTATATATATCACTCACAAAAACTTCGCGGATGTACTTTCTGTTTTTTTCTTTTAAATCGCGTTTATAATTTTATCTCGCCGCACAGTGGTTCAGAATTGGATTTTTGCGGACAAATCAGTCTATAGGTCACAATTTTTATCCGATTTAGACAGTTTTTAAAAAATTAAAGCTGAGTAAATTCCCTAGTAATCCCTTGAGGCCGATTTTTGATTTTCTGTTTTTGCAAAAAACAGAAAATTTCAGAAAAATCATTATTTTAACCCAGAAAAAATTATCTGTGTAAAATAATGTAAGGTGCAGAATGTAAAATGTAAAAAAATGTAAAAAAAGTAAAGTCAATGCCTAATGTGTCATTTTAGCACGGGAACAATTTTTTTTTCACTATAATTGCTGAAATTTGTTAGAAAAATGTCATCTAGTAACAATTGTTATTGTCATAAACAAATTTTACAATCACATACTCAAACTTGACATTTTAAAGCAGAAAAAAAGTATTTTCTGGCTTAAAATTAATGAGACTTGTCATGAAAGTGTCAGCCAGTAACAAAACAGGGAAGACAATTAATAATTGTTATTGCTATAAGCAAATACTCCAATTAGACATTTTCAAACAGCACAAAAAATTTTCTGTTTTAAAATTACTACAGTTTGTTATGAAAGTGTCAGCCAGTAACAAAACAGGGAAAACAATTTATAATTGTTATTGTTATAAACAAATACTCAACTTAGACATTTTCAAAGAGCACAAAAAATGTTCTGCCTCAAAATTACTGCAGTTTTTTATGAAAGTGTCAGTACCTTTTTTTTAAGATCTTCAAATTGACTAAAAAATGAGCCTAAGTCAGCGTAATAACTATCTAGCAACAATTTCCAGCAGGTTTCCAGTAAAAAATTTATTTCCAGTAAGAAAATAAATTGTTTATAATATTTTAGGCAAATTAATGAACAAGAGTCATTTTCTCGTGATTCGCAATGATTAGTTGTTTGAAATTCATAGTTTTTATATAAAATATGAGAGTAATTAATGCCTAATTGCAAATAGTTAAGAATAGCTGCTGTTTGACAATTATTTAAACAATATTTATAAACAAATACACAATTTTCGTATTTCACAATGAATAGGCTCAATTTTTTTTTGCAGAATCAACCAAAATATATTTTCAAGGACTCATTGCTGTCATTTTTTTCAAATGAACAACAACTGTTAATTATTTAAACAATATTTTTAAAAAATTCGCATCTTCAACATTATTCCTTGAATAGGTCCAATTTTTTTGCGAAACCAGCTAAAAATGTATTGCTAGTGACTCCTAGGTGTAATTTTGTTCTAATTAATAACAAACATTAATTATTTAAACATGCTTAATAAATAAATGCACATTTTCACCATTTTCAAAGAATAGGCTCCATTTTCTTAGCGAAATCAACTAAGAATGTGTTAACAATGACTGTTTTCTATGATACTTTGCCAATGGACAATGACAGGTAATTATTTAAACAATTTTCATAAACAAATGTACCTTCTGGCCACTTTTGCATGAATAGGCTTACTTTTTTTGCGTGCAATAAATTAGAAATGTCTTACCAATGACTCCGTCTTGTCATATTTGTCCAATTAACAAAAACTGTTGATTATAAAAGTATGTTGATTATTTAAACAATATTTATTTTAAAAATTCACATTTAGATCATTTTTCCATAATAAGTATTAATTTTTTTGCAGAATCAACAAGAAATGTCTTTCCAATTACTCCTTCTTGTTATATTTTTTCAATTAAGAAAAAGTGTTGAGATACGATACCCAATAAATAGATAATTTGATTACCCAATCACCCAATAACCAAGAACCTATCACACCTTTCATTGGTGTTATGTGTGTCATTATATACATATATAATGACTTATATAATGTGTGTGTTATATATAAAACATATTTAATGACTTTGGTTTTTTAGTTAATTCCGCAAAAAAAAATAATATTTATTTTGGAAAAATGGGCATACTGTGAATATTGTTATGAATATTGTTTAAATAATCAACAGTTTTTGTTAATTGGACAAATATCCCAAGAAGGAGTCATTGGTAAAACATTTCTAGTTTACTACACGAAAAAAAATAAACCTATTCATGCAAAAGTGGCCAAAATGTACATTTGTTTATAAAAATTGTTTAAATAATTAACTTTTCTTGTTCATTGGCAAAGTATCATTGCAAAGAGTCATTGTTAATACATTCTTAGTTGATTTCGTTAAAAAAATGGAGCCTATTCTTGAAAAAATGGTCAAACTGTGAATTTGATTATAAATATTGTTTAAATAATCAACAGTTTTTGTTAATTGGACAAATATGACAAGAAGAAGTCATTGATAAAACATATCTAGTTCATTCCACGAGAAAAATAAGCCTATTCATGCAAAAGTGGCCAAAATGTACATTTGTTTATAAAAATTGTTTAAATAATTAACTGTTCTTGTCCATTGGCAAAGTAACAGCAAAGAGTCATTGTTAATACATTCTTAGCTGATTTCGTTAAAAAAATGGAGCCTATTTTTGAAAAAATGGTCAAACTGTGAATTTGATTATAAATATTGTTTAAATAATCCACAGTTTTTGTTAATTGGACAAATATGACAAGGAGTGATTGGTAAGACATTTCTAGTTTATTCCACGAAAAAAAATAAGCCTATTCATGCAAAAGTGGCCAAAATGTACATTTGTTTATAAAAATTGTTTAAATAATTAACTGTTCTTGTCCATTGGCAAAGTAACAGCAAAGAGTCATTGTTAATACATTATTAGTTGATTTCGCTAAAAAAATGGAGCCTATTCTTGGAAAAATGGTAAATATGTGCATTTATTTATAAAGCATGTTTAATTACATTTTACATTATTTTACACAGATCATTTTTTCCAGATTAAAAAAAAATCATATTTTATGTCATTGTCAGTACATTTTTAGTTGATTTCGCTAAGAAAATGGAGCCTTCTTGGAAAAATTGTAAAAATGTGCATTTATTTATAAAAAATTGTTTAAATAATTAATATTAATATTAATTGTTGTTAATTTGAAGAAAATGACAGCAAGGAGTCTTTTTATATAAATTTTTGGTTGATTCTGTAAAACAAAATTGAGCCTATTTATTGTGACATATGAAAACTGTGTATTTGTTTATAAAAATTGTTTAAATAATTAACTTTTCGTGTCCACGGGCAAAGGATCATAACAAAGAGTCATTGGGAATACATTTTTAGTTGATTTCGCAAAGAAAATGAGACCTATACTTGGAAAAATGATCAAAATGTGTATTTATTTATAAAAATTGGTTAAATAATTAATATTCTTTATTAATTTGAACAAAATTACAGCTGGAAGTCACTGGAAATAAATTTTTAATTGGTTCCGCAAATAAAATTGGCCCTATTCGCGGAATAATGTTGAAAATGTGAGTTTTTTTTATAATTATTGTTTAAATAATTAACAGTTATTGTTAGTTTGAAAAAAATGACAGCAAGGAGTCTTTGAAAAGACATTTTCGGTTGATTCTGAAAAAAAAATGGAGCCTATTAACTGTGAAATACGAAAAATGTGTATTTGTTTACAAAAATTGTTTAAATAATTGTCAAACAGCAGCTATCCTTAACTGATCACAATTAGGCATTAATTTCTCTCATATTTTATATAAAAACTATGAATTTCAAACAACTAATCGTTGCGAATTACGAGAAAATGGCTTTTGTTCATTGATTTGTTTAAAATATTATAAACAATTTTATTTCTTACTCTAAACTACTGAAAATTTTTGCTAGATAGTTATTACACTGACTCAAGCTCTTTTTTTAGTCAATTTGAAGATCTTAAAAAAAGATCGAAAATACAGGATGTAAAGTAAAATCCATGAAAAAGCGTGTCTTTGGCTTTGAATGAAGCTTATTTAAAAGAGTTATGAATTAAAATTGTGAAGACCCCTCGTTTCAATGGAATCCTGTACTCTGTAGAGGCCAACAAAATAATTTTTTTAAACTGTGAAGTACCATTGGGATCATGCTCGCAAAAACATTTTTTTACGTGAGTCTGTTATAGGAAAAAAATTGCGACGGTACCAAAAAACTTACATTAAAAACAAATTTTTTCAAAATTCAAAAAATTTTTTTATTCCTTTCTAATTACTATAATTGACTCTCCATATCTTTTACAACTGCTGTGATATCTTGTACAATATATATTCGAACTATCTAAATTGATTCAGCCATTTTTTAAAAAATTTAATTTTTTTATTGAAATTTAAATTTTGAAAAATTTAAATTTAAATTTTGAAAAATTTAAATTTAAATTTTTGATTTTTCAAAATTTGTTTATAACTTTTGTAAAAAAATCTTTTTGTAGTTGTCACTTGGGGTAAATTAGTCTTATAATGGTAGAAACTTACCACCCAAATATGAACCAAATATCTGCTAAGGCAGACCAACCATGCCTACGCAGCTATGGCCTTTTCTGAAATATGGCTGCAATAGTTTGCAGATAATCATTCACGGAGTGACCCAATGACAGATTGATCGACCAAAGACAATCATTTATAAAAAAAAAACTTCCGAATGAGAAATTACAGATGAATTCTTCGGAAACTCTTCATCTTGGATTTCTAAAGTTCTCACAATCAGCCCATTATTGTGGATAAGAAACAAAAGATATACTCGATTTCCAATGAACCAGTCTATCTACTTAGAGCCAGTATCAATTTTCCAAACGATTACCCTACTTTCTTTCCTAGCAATCATTATTCTTCATTTAAATATACATTATACGCCTCCACTTATCTTAAAAGGTTCCCTCATTTGAAGGCTCAATTCAGCAAAACAATATCCCAAGCTGGTTTTCCCTTACCTTGTTGACTTGCTTGGACAACTTGAGGTAGGTCCTGAAGTTGGGATTTCAGGGACATGAAGGGTACAGAGAATGGGTAATTGCCCAAAGAGTGGGAGTGAATGAAGGTACTCCACTTGACTCGTAATGGAACTTCGGTTATGCGGAAAGGGGGAAAGGGGAAAAAGTGCGGCGGAAAGAGGGTGAGGGGAAAAAGGAGGGATGAATTGTAATGGTGAAGGTGAAGAAGAGATGAAGGAGAGGGAAATTATGGGGAAGGAAGTAAGGGGGAAAGATGGAGTGAGATCAGGACTACGTCATCGTTGCACTTTCTTCTTCTGTAAAGAGAAGAAAACAGCAATGGCACGGCGCTATGAGTGCGTGCACTTCACCTTTCTCTTTCTCTTGCAGATTATATTCAAGATCGTGACTGACAACTTCCGATCCTCCAACAACGATGTCGCCTCAATTATCAACTGCGAGTTTTCGCCAGGTTCTGAAAGCGCTGAGGTCGAGCTCTGCACCTGACAATGAGCGGCTTAATTAGGCAATTGAGAAAAGAGCACTTTCCTTCTTGGTGAAAAAGAACTGCACTCAGCTTTCCCTTTCCCGATCTAATCAAAGAATCCTAGTTTCTAGGACTTGACTAATGAAGATTCATATTTTGTGAGACGTTCAGTTTCACAAGAGGTGAAAATTGCACGAGTACGTAAAACATCGCATATTTTATGGAAGATCTGTATGAGTTATTCTATATTCTTATTCAATTGATTCTGAATATTTTTAAATCATAAAAAATATGTGGAATACTTTTAGCAATGAGGAATTTAAATAATAGAAATTCTGGTCAAACGGCATGTGAATTCTCAGGAATTACTATTGTGCGAATTTTATGGGAAAAATTTTGTATGCAAAATTTTAAATTTCAGGAATCTTAAAAACTTAAAAACGTTCAAAATTATTTTCCCCCAAATTTAAATTATTAAAATTTGATGCATTTCAAAATATAAGACAATTTGGATGGTTTCTAAAATATAAAGCCTTACGATTTTTAAAATACCAAATTCCATAGCTTTTAAAAATTAAAACCTTCAAATTCAATAGGTACCACAAATTAAATTAAACCGAAAACTTTTTTTAAAAACAATTCTCCTTTTAAGACTATTGGAATAAAATTCCGAAAAGCGCATAGGTACCTGCCAATAATTTGAGACATCATCATCATCATCATCTTATTTTAGCAATCAGTGGAATTAGTGATTAGTTAAAAATTCACTAATATTTAGTTTAAAATTTACTGATTTTCAGTCAAACAAGTTACTGAAATTTCAGTGAACGAAAATTTAACTGATTTTCTAGTTAGAAACATGGCCCTTAAAGTGAGGTTTGACTGAAAAATTAGTGAATTTTGACTAAAATTGTAGTAAAATTTTAACTGAATGAATCAGTGACTGACATCTTACTTTTTAATTAGACGTTTTTAACTTTATTTATAGAGTATACATTCATTATCATGGGTGAAACACAAAGGGGGATGGGAGTTTTTTTGTCTCGTCGTAATTTCTGTGCATATGTACATTTTGTAAATTGGACTTTTTTACTGCAGTTATATTTTTTAAATTTTATTTCATTATCAGGGGGCAACAAAAAAGGGGGTATATAATATCTTTATTCAAGTGAAGTTAATTCGCGAGATCATTAAATAAAGAATTTTTTGTAATGAAATGTGCAGTGTTTAGAAATTTTTGGTAAATGGAAATTTTCGGTACAAATATCTTTAGTCACGACTTCGGCTATTTGTACCGAAATTTTAGTGCAAATTGCCCAGCCGAGCATCAATGGCTATTTGTATCGAATTTTCGGTGCAAAAAGTCACATAGTTCGGGGCTATTCATACCAAAATTTCGGTACACGTAGACACTTTTATTAATATATTTGTTATATAATTGCTTTAATAGTTATATTATTTTAAATAATCTTTTAAAACCCTGAATTTTTTTTTCAGCTAATCAGAAAGTGATAGACGTCAATCGGAAGCCCAAAAGTGCTCAACAAATGTAATTTGCTTGTAGTTTTAAAAAGCAATTCATTTATTTGTTAAAGCTCATAAAAATTGATACCATTTTCAGATTCTGACAGATTCATATTATAAATGTGGAGATTGATGGAAGGCATTGTGACTCAAATGGAAAAGTTGTTGGAAAATATTGCACGTTAGTTCGCAGTCTCGATGCTTGTGGGTTCAAATCCCAATGCGGAGAAGCTAAATAAAAGTCATTTATCGACAATTTTGCTTCTCTTGCATGTATTTTATCATGTCTTTCTATGATTTAAATTATTTTCAATAATGTTTATTGATTTAGAAAAATTATGATTGATATTTCAACACTTGCTGCGCAGAAAACACTTTCTCATTTTTGATGCACTTCATTTTGAGTTATTTTGAAAAAATTTATATTTTCATCTCACACTCAAGATAAACCCGATCTAAGTCAAGTTGATACTTTTCGGCAAAAACTCAAAATCATCAGAATCAGTATCATTTTTGCTGCATTTCAATTTGAGTAGGCTACTCTCCAAATCTGAATTAATAGTTTTCTACTAATTCAGAATCATTTACCAATTGCTTTAGTAAGCATTTCTACCAATTTTTAGTAGAAAACTACTAAATTGAAACTAAGAAATTTAAATTAGATTAAAATCAAATTTAAAATCCTATTTGACGTCCACATTTGGTCGTTGGATTCTTAGTTTTATTTTCAGGAATTCTATACCGAAAACTACTAATTAATGGTAGAAAACTACTAATTCACATAGTAAGGATTACTAATTTATTTAGTAAGCCTTACTAAGTGAATTAGTAGTTTTCTCAACTACTAATTAATGGTAGAAAACTACTAATTCACATAGTAAGAGTTACTAATTTATTTAGTAAACCTTACTAAGTGAATTAGTAGTTTTCTAAACTACTAATTATTGGTAGAAAACTACTAATTCACATACTAAGGGTTACTAATTTATTTAGTAAGCCTTACTAAGTGAATTAGTAGTTTTCTACCATTAATTAGTAATTTTCTACTAAAAATTAGTAGAAATGCTTACTAAAGCAATTGGTAAACGATTCGGCACTATTTCATTAGTAGAAAACTACTAATTAGATTTAGAGAGTACGCTACTCAAATTGAGTTCAAGTTTTTTCTGTGCGATGAAAATACTTTTCTCAAAAAATGTATATGCATTCATTTTTTACAGGTACTCATTACTTCCGGAATTCCGTAAATTTTTGAAGATTTAACCTGATACAAATGATTTATTTATTTTGCATTACCAGCAGGAATGCTAATACGATATTTCTCCACATCTAGATCGTAAACATCTATTAAGAGAAATTACAAATTCTTAAAAATTTAAATATCTTAACATCTATAACAATCTATTAAGAGAAATCACAAATTTTTAAGAATTTAAATATCTTATTTCTTGAATATATCTCTATTTTAATGTATTTTTAGTGTTTTCCTTCACATACTGCTGCTTACTACAGTCAATAAATTTTTTACCTTCTTTTTTTGTATGTACAAGTTATCTTCCAGATTTCTCTCATTTACTGAAAGTCAATATCCGAGATATGTAATTCTTGCTGATGAGACAATTGTTTCCTTGTTGGAGAGATTGTTAAGGAGGCAAGAAAACTTAACGTCTATTAATACGGAACAAATTATACTTATACAAATGCCTTATATTTCTTCCGTACAGAAAGTTATGTCTGATGTGAAAGCCTTTCGTTCCACTACATAGGCAAAAGCGTTTCTTCGTGTACCGAATTACGTTAATCGTTGCACGTAAGCACTTGCATAAATTTCAAATTCCTTTTATTAAATTGTAATTCATATTTTGCGTAATAACGTACATAATAATAATCTTATACAAAATGATTAATTGTTTAATAAACAATGATAAACTATTATTCTGTGGCATAAAAGAGTTAGAGAAATATGCAAGTAAAATTTTATTCTTTAATAATTTTTATTTAATTATATTTGATAATTGATTCTTATCTTATATTTTGTACTTCTTGTACTAATTTTGTACTTCTTGTACTAATTTTGTACTACTTGTACTATTTGTACTAATTTTGTACTAATTTTGTACTAATTTTGTACTAATTGTTATTGAATCCATTTTAGTTTTTAGCTTCGCCAGCAATATCCCTAGATATTTAAAAAATATCGTGTTGCGTAATTATAGGTACATTTAGGAATCTATTTATTCTCTATCTCTAAATATTTATTAAAAATCTCTAAATATGTATTTAAATTTCCTATTCCATTTTGAGTGACTTTTAATGCAACTACCCTACTTAAATTTTCAAGCCCGCGTGCTTGAAAATGCAGTCACCCTCCTAACTAAAGCAAACTCATGCGTGGGAGTTACACCCATGAACGAATTTTCAATTACAAGAGCGCATGAATTTTCAATAAAGATAATAGGTTAATGTTCAATGAAGATAATAGGATAATAGGTCAAACTTCATTAAAGTTTAATTTTAATACCTGAAGATTGAAATTTCAATTATTCTTGTTATTTTCAAAATTCATGAGTTTCAAACAAACCAACAGTCTAGTGCAAATATTTTCTTTCTCTGTTCTCGTTCCTTAATCTATATAAAAAGAAAATTTATTTACCACTATTTTACTAGATATTTATAAATAGTTAAATAAAATAATTAAATTAAATAAAATAATTATATTAAACAATAAAATTATATTAAATAATAAATAAATAATTCTTTATAAAGAAATAATTTATTGAGTCTCTCAGAAATTTGTCTATAACCATCAATATATTTTACCTATGAAATTTACAAGTAAGAGTGAAATATCGATATAACAAGAATTGCTTCAGGTATTTTCACAATTCTTGTTTAGTATCACCTTTTAAAGAGAAGAATACATACTTGGAGCATCATAATCTTCAAGGTCTCGGGATATCGAGGATTATACGATCTTTTCTGGGTAATAAGGATCCGTGGGAGAAGTAGTTTCTTTTCCACTGCAATCGTGGCTGCAGTGGAAAGCTGAAAGTTTTATGAAAGTGCATTGCATGTTGGTTGTGCGGTCGTTACGCATTTGTAAGAGGGGCAAAAAGTACGAAAGAAGGGTCCTGATTCACCCCACCTTCATCAATCTCTTAGATTTACTCCAATGCCAAGCAAGAAATGCCAACCTGAACCTGAACGTCATCATTGGGGATATTCTCCTGGGTAATATGCAAGTTTCTCGTAAGAGACATTATTAATGTTTAACTGTTATGTTAACTGTAATGAAAGTGCGCCAGCTATTGCCACTTGGGTAATCCACAATGAAACAATCGATCCAGAGAAAATATAATTATTATTGCTTCAATGAGTACGATCAATCATGGCTTAAAAAGTTGCTTTTTTTTTGGTCAACCTTTTTTTAAAAATAATATCAATAAATAAGTAAAAAGTAAGTAGGGGAAACCACCCAACAGTAGATAGGAAAAAATCCACAGCGCTTTATTGCGTCAGTTTCCAACAAAACAGAAAGATTTCCGTATTTAAATAAAGCCTGTATTTTCAATTAACTA
>JBAGKK010013781.1:0-11879 GCA_037177015.1 Euceroptres primus
CTTTCTTTTTTACTGGCCAAGGTGTGTATACTATTTTTCTGCTCGACGACGCCAGAAAGCGGCAACTTCGTTTAGCGTAGCGGCCGGGAAGTTGACGCTTTCTGGCCGGAGGGCAGAAAAGTAAATTGATAACCGTCTGCTGGATGTCATAGTTAGTTCTTTAATATATACTCTGATGCGTAGGTAATATGTTCTGAATTAAAGTCCATTCTCCCAAAAAATTTTTAATTGCTTTTCTGACTATTGGGATCACATCCGCCAACCCTCCCGAGGCACGCTTATGAGTCACAAGTTTTTAAATTAGACATAGGGGTGGTTTCAAAAAAAATGTCGAGATAAATGTCAAAAATGACAATTTTCAATGTACCAAAGTCCCTAAAAACTTTTTAATTTTATTTCTGACTATAAAGACCGTAACTGGCAACCCTCCTGAGGCACCCCTATAATTCACAAGTTTTTAAATAAACTAGGGGTGGTTTAAAAAAGAATTTCTAGATAAATGTCAAAAATGACAATTATCAGAAGTACCAAAGTCACCAAAAAATTTTTAATTTCATTTCGGAATATTGGAACCACAACCGGTAACCCTCCTAAGGCACCCCTATTATTCACAAGTTTTTTAATCAAACCTAGGGGTGGTTTCGAAAAGAATTTCTAGACAAATGTCAAAAATGACAATTTTCAAAGTACCAAAGGCACCAAAAAATTTTTAAGTTTATTTCTGACTATCAAGACCATAACTGGCAACACTCCTGAGGCACGCCTATTATTCATAAGTTTTTTAATCAAACCTAGGGGTGGTTTAAAAAAAAATTTCTAGCTAAATGTCAAAAATGACAATTTTCATAGTACCAAAGTCCCTAAAAAATTTTCAGTTTTATTTCTGACTATTAAGACCATAACTAGCAACACTTGTGAGGCACCCCTATTATTCACAAGTTTTTTAATCAAACATAGGGGTGGTTTCGAAAAGAATTTCTAGATAAATGTCAAAAATAACAATTTTCAAAGTTCAAAGTCCCAACAAAATTTTTAATATAATTTCTAACTATTGGGATCATAACTGGCAACCCTCCTAAGGCACCGCTATTACTCACAAGTTTTTATGTTAAACCTAGAGGTGGTTTCAAAAATAATTTCTAGATAAATGCCAGAAATGACAATTTTTAAAGTACCAAAGTTCCCAAAAAATTTTTAATTTTATTTCTGACTATTAAGAGCATACCTGGCTATCCTCCTAAGGCAAACATATTATTCACAAGTATTTTAATTAAACCTAGGGCTGGTTTAAAGCAGAAATTCTGGATAAATTCCAAAAATGACAATTTTCAAAGTACCAAATTCAACAAAAAATTTTTATTTTTATTTCTGACCATTGGGACTACAGCCGGCAACCCTCTTGAGGCACTCCTATTACTTAAAAGTTTTTAAATTAAACCTAGGTGTGGTTTCAATGAGAATTTCTAGATAAATGTCAAAAATGACAATTTTCAAAGTACCAAAGTCCCAAAAAAATTTTTACTTTTATTTCTGGCTGTTGGGACCATAACTTGTAACCCTCCTGAGGCACCTGTATTACTGACAAGTTTTTAAATTAACCTAGGGGTGGTTTCAAAAAGAATTTCTGGGTAAATGCCAAAAATAACAATTATCAATGTACTAAAGTCACCAAAAAGTTTTTAATTTCATTTCTGACTATTCGGACCACAACCAGTAACCCTTCTGAGGCACCCCTATTATTTACAAGTTTTTTATTTAAACCTAGGGATAGTTTCAAAAATAACTTCTAGATAAATGTCAAAAATGACAATTTTCAAAGTAAAAAGTCCTCAAAAAATTTTTAATTTTATTTCTGACTATTAGGACCATAACTGGCAACCCTTCTAAAGGCAGCTCTATTACGCTCATTTTTTAAAATTATACCTAGGGGTGGTTTCAAAAAGAATTCCTAGATAAATGTCAAAAATGGCAATTTTCAAAGTACCAAAGTCTTCAAAAAATTTTCAATTTTATTTTTAATATTAAGACCTTAATTAGCAACACTCCTGAGGCATCGCTATTATTCAAAAGTTTTTTTATTAAACCTAGGGGTGGTTTAAAAAATAATTTTTTAGGTAAATGTCAAAAAGGACAATTTTCAAAGTACCAAAGTCCTTAGAAAACTTTCAATTTTATTTTTGACTATTAAGACCATAACTAGCAACACTTATGAAACACCCCTATTATTCGCAAGTTTCTTAATCAAACTGATAGGTGGTTTAAAAAGAATTTCAAGATAAATGTCAAAAATGACAATTTTCAAAGTACCAAAGTCCCTGGAAAATTTTAAATTTTATTTCTGACTATTAAGACCATAACTGGCAACACTTCTAAGGCACCCTTATTATTCACAAGTTATTAACTCAAACCGAGGGGTGGTTAAAAAAGAATTTGTAGGTGAATATAAAAAATGACAGCAATAAAATAAAAAATTTTGAGGAACTTTGGTACTTTGAAAATTGCCATTTCTGACATTTATCTAGAAATTCTTTTTGAAACAACCCCTAGGTTTGATTTACATACTTTCGAATAATAGGGGTGCCTCAGGAGGGTTGCCAGTTATGGTTTTAATAGTCAGAAATAAAATTAAAAATTTTTTGTGTACTTTAGTACTTTGAAAATTGGCATTTTTGTTATTTATTTAGAAATTCTTTTTCAAACCACCCCTAGGTTTGATTTAAAAACTTGTGAATAATAAGGGTGTTTCAAGAGGGTTGCCGGCAATGGTCTTAATAGTCAGATATAAAATTAAAAATTTTTTAGGGACAATAGTACTTTTAAAATTGTCGTTTTTGTAATTTATCAAAAATTCTTTTTGACACCACCCCTAGGTCTGATTTAAAAACTTGTGATTAATAGGGGTGCCTCTGGAGGGTTTCCGGTTGTGGCCAATAGTCAGAAATGAAATTAAAAATTTTTTGGTTAATTTGGTACTTTAAAAATTGTCATTTTTGACATTTATCTAGAAATTCTTTTTGAAACCACCCCTAGGTTTGATTAAAAAACTTGTGAATAATCGAGGTTCCTCAGGGGGGTTGCAGGTTGTGGTCCCAATAGTCAGAAATGAAGTTGAAAATTGTTTGGTGACTTTGGTACTTTGAAAATTGTCATTTTTGACATTTATCTAGAAATTTTTTTTTAAACCACCCGTAGGTTTAATTTAAAAACTTCTGAATAATAGGAGTGCCTTAGGAGGGTACATAATATGATTATTAATATAATTATATATAATATATATAATTATATATATATATATATTAGAATTATATAAGTATGTAATATATTAATATATTAATATATTGATGAATAATTATATTAATTATTATAATTATGCAATTAAATAATTATAAAATAATAAAATAATAATTATTATTTCGAATTTTTAAAATTTATTTAGTTTTGCATATTATATGTACATTGAAATATTTTATTGATTCAATTTTGTAATTATTATAAATATTTTTTTTAAACATTTTACAATTTTCGGTTTTTATCTAAGTTATTATGTTGCTATTGTAAATATTTGATACACACGGTCCTGGTTTGTGTTGCCATGGCGATCTCAGTTTGTTCCAGATGGCGCTGGAGGTGAAATTTTCTTTCTGCTGTCAACTGGTTCTCATTTCAGTTTTCAATTCCGTTTTTACTATTTTTGAATAAATAATCGCGATGGGTCGGTTTTCGTAGTTAATTTCGGGCGTGAAGTTTGATTGTGAAGCTTCTGGATTGCAGTTTTGCAGTGCAAGAGACCTGTTTGAGCGTGCTGTGGAAAATCCACACGTGTCTGTGTTGTAGTGTTAGTGTGTAAAGGTGCCGGCCAAGGATCTTTTTTCATCAAGGATTTTCCGGCTTTTCCTTTGGATTTGCTGTGCGAAAGGTGTCAAGCGCCCTTAGGAAAACTACAAGGTATCATCTAAACCCGGCGGTAACGCCGGGAAACCTCTATTTTGGTCTAAAAATTCAGACTAATATAGTCATTTTCGCCATGCATTTTCCGGGCCAGGGCCCTTAAAAACCCTCTGAGTGTTCTACAATGAATCATAAATTTTCAAGATGGAATGTTTTAGCTCAAAATTAGGACGAATCATATAGATATAGAATCTTCGTGCTTCGTGTACAATTCTTCATCCATTTTCAATTTTTTTTTTTAAATTGAGCAATAAATTCTCAAGAAATCTGTCGAGGCTGATTTTTGAATTTTTGTTTGCTTAAATTTTTATAGAGCTGCAGATGGCAAAAAAAATGTTGATTTTTTGAATTGTTCTTTTTATTCTCTTTGAAAATTTTTCTCAGTGCCATCAGGCGTCAAGTTTGATGCAAGAGGGTCTGTGTAAGAAAAGAAATTTTTTAACATGTCAAGTTATTTGTTATAAACAAGTATTTGAACAAATCGCTCGTTCAGAGCAACGAGGTGAAATGTAAATATGAAAGTGTGGTATCTGATATCATTTGTTAACTTTATCAACAAATAATATAAACAAATGCATTATTTGAACAGTTTTAGGCAGAAACAAACTAAATTTTCTACCGATTGTCTTCAAATCTCATTGTCTGTGATGTACATTAATGTATTTATGTCATCTGATATAATTTGTTAAATTTATGAACATTTATTATAAAAAATGCATGATTTGAACAGTTTTAGGCAGAAACGAACCGAATAATCTTCAGATTGTCTTCGAATCTCATTTCCTGTGATGCACATTGATGTCTTTTTGTCACTTGACATAATTTGTTAAATTAATCAACAATTATTATAAACAAATGCATGATTTAAATAGTTTTAGGTAGAAACGAAACGAATTTTCTTACGATTGTCTTTGAATCTCATTGCCATTGATGCTCTTTGGTTTTTATGAACGAATCATTGGAACAAATTTCTATTATGGACATTTCATGATTCCAGTCCTCATTTCAAGCACGATTCATTCTACAGTCAAGACCTCGAGAGCTTCAGGATGAAAATCACTATCTATATGTCTCCAGTTCTTCTTAGATATGACAAGCATGCATCAAATGAGATGAGTAATTTATGCACTAGATCAGTATTAGTGGCTAACCGACTGCACTTACGAGTATTGAATTCGCGGAATCGTTTAAAATCTTTATTACGGGCTTTTTGAGCTTGTTCAGATAAGAGGCTGATGGGAATACTGAACAATTTGATTACCTTCACTCTGTGCAAAAGGATTTTGTAAACAGATGATGGCATATAATACCATTTGTAAGGTTCTACATACATTCGTGCAGTTTCGGGATCATAGTGTTCGAATTTCTCTAAATCGATTTTTTGACCAGAAGAAAGAACATGCAGAATTATGCTGAATCGCTCGATGAAGCCAACATCAACACCTGTTATCTTTGCTGTCGATTGAAAAAATCTTGAAAAAATCATCGAGCAGTATTCCCATCATTTGATTTTCCTCCTCCATGCTTGGATTTATCAATAATCAAACCCATCTCTTTCCGAAATTCTTGCTGGATCCTCAATTTCGTGGCCTTCATTTGTGTTTTTTACTCATTGGTGCTCGCTTGCCATTTGCAAAATAGTAAGCAATAAGAAATATTGAGGATAAGAACTATGAAACGTATTTTAGCGTGTAGTGGTGAAACGCCAAGCTCACAATCCTTCTCAAGAACATCTTTTTCCAACACTCGATTCAGATCATTCATTTATGTAGGTTTCACCTTGCACAAATGGCATGTTGCTGCACTTCGTGTTTCTGTGAGATTTGAGGCTTCTTTACCATCCAGCATAGTCAATAGCATCTCATGATCAACCTTGCACCTGAATTTGCCAAATGCGATTTTAGTCGGCGAAAGTTCTTTTATTTCCTCTTTTATACGGCCGATCTTAGATTTCGTCAATTCTGCAGTCTCTCTGGCAAATTAAAATGTTGTTGGTGTGCAGAATTTTGTAGATCCCGGATGAAGTTTCTCCCAAAAAACTTCAGTTTCAGAATCCAAGAAAATGGGTACCATCGAGACCATGAAAATACTCTCATCAGACTGCATTCCATCCGGAAGATCTTGTTTGTAAACACTTTGGTCTGATGCCCCATCACAACCATATTTTAGGTGGAGTGTCAGAGACTTGACATTTTTCTCCATTATGGAACTCTTGATTATAGGAATCTCTATCAAACGTTTTAATGGGGAGGATAACATCTCTCCTTCGCATCGATCAGATTTTTATACGGGACAAGAATGTCTGCATTTTTGGCTTTCACTTTGAGGCGAATTATTTCATACTAATGCTTAGAAAGCTTTACATCCTCAAGTTTCGTCAACAGTGAATCTGATGATGCTCTCCTCAATCGCATTTTCATCTGCATCATTCAAAATTCGAGTTATTCTGTTCGCTAATTTTGTTTTTCCAGCAGCTCTCAGATTTCTAAGGAAGGCTAGTTGAATCTCAAGTTCAGAATGGCATTTATGAATTTCTTGAAGCTTCCTTCTTTTCGTTGACATAGAGCTGCTTGAAAAATCTTCATGAGAACGTCTATCGATCTTTGTTGTAGTCAAAGCAACAGTAAATTTCGTGAGGAGCCATTTGCCGTGTTTGCTCTTGAGCTTTTCCTTTTCGTAAAAAGAAGATTTCCAATTTTTCTAGAATGTAGGGATAAAGTACTGTAATACTTTATCAGTAACTAATTTCCTTTGCTTATCATGGACTGGATAATTTTCTTGGATGTGATTCCGAAGCATATGAGATAAATCAGTGTCCTTCAATTTTGGATTTTGCATTGCAATATCACACAAGCTCTGCATTGGTACCTCCATAGAATTCATCTTGGAGCCTAGGTTAAAAAAAATAAAAAATATTTTTAAACAATGAGTAAAAGAACGAAGAAAGGAAGAAATTTCGTGATACTTGAAACCTAAGAAAAAGAAAATAAAAGGAACAAAAAGAAGTTGTTATCTCTGAACATCAGGGGATAAAACAACAATTCGTAAGTGACAAATAACTGTCAAATAAATGTCAGCTTCCTACATCAAGTGAAATATAAGAATATGAATATTCAATACCATCAGAACATTATTTCCAGTTAACAGAACAGAATTAATATTTGTGCGAAATTCTCTATTGTTCTCTACTCGAGTATTCAATAAAAAATGTCTGAACGTCCAGCTGTTTCCTCTCGTTGAACAAGAAACACGCATGCGCATGTAAATGCGCATGCGCATGTGTTGCCATCTGGTGGCGACAGACAGAATATCTTAAATGGTGGTTACATGGCGGCTAATTCAATTCAAAAAATGGTAGGAAAAGAAGAAATTGAAAGGAAGGACGATCTTACTCTACACTGGAATGTCCAGTTCACAGATTTGTTGATTCATATTTATATTGTTGGTTGATGAAATTAACGAGTTATATCAGGTAACGAAAATAAATCCATGAGCACCGCAGGCAATGAGACTTGAAGACAATTAGAAGAAAATTCAGTTCGTTTCTGGCTAAAACTGTTCGAAACATGCATTTGTTTATAATAATTCTTGATCAATTTAACAAATTATATCAGAGACAAAAATACGTCAATGTGCCACAGACAATGAGATTCGTAGACAGAAGGAAGAAAATTCGGATCGTTTCTGCCTAAAACTGATCAAATCATGCATTTGTTTATAATAACACAGCCACACAAAAAGAGTCTGGTACTTTTGACGAGACACATGTATTCCTATGTATTTTGAGACGCTAAATCCAAATCTGAGGTCAAAATAGCACCTTTCACGATTGGTTTTCAACATAACCTCAAAAAATCGTATTTTTGAGTATATGATGGTGAAACATGGTTTTATTAAAGATTTCAAGCTGCTGAATTCATATATAGTATTAGTTCAGTGATGTAACTAGAAAATCTGGGACATAACCTTAAAACAAAATTGTCTGAGCGGTGCTACATCTTCATTCTCACACCCTAACTTCCCCCTTCAGGGCAGCGCGCCTTCGCTGGCTTCGTTACTTACTGGGCTGGAAGGTAATTCATTCTACACATATCTTTTCAGAACAGGTAATGACACTTAATATTTACACTCATCGCTGGATTATGGGCCGGGCTCAGGGGTATACGGTACTTAATTCAATGCTATTAAAATCCAGTTTAAACCGGATTTAAAACGACGAGCGAGCAGTCTTATGTCAACATTCAAGACTGCCTATATAGTCTCTGAATGTACAAAAGTAAATGCGCAGAGAGTCGCGATGTAAATAACTTCCGGCGGCCCTGACTGTTCGAGCGATGTATGCCGGTCAAGGGACGCTTGGTGGGGAGACAGAATCAGTGAAGCATGAACGACCATGAAGCCGGCCCGAAATCCAGTGGCCCATAATCCAGTGATGAGTGTAAGTGAATTTAATGGATGCAAATGAATGGACACTCCAGTCCAAAGATTTATGATTTAATCATTAGACAAGAGGCTCAGAACTCATAGTTCAGAAGAAATACGGTAAGCATACTTACGATAAATATGATGAAAAAGACTTCTGTAAGAGAAGATTGTTGTAATACAGTGTGTTCTTGGAATAATGTAACAGATTTGTTCGTTAATATTCAGATTTGACTTAAAAACTGGGTTCTGCGGCTCAAAATCCATAAAAATGCAATGCTGGCTGTTGTTGCTGAATCTGTTGTTGCTAATCTGGCTCTATTTTTGAAATCAGCAGCTTGAATCCCGTAAAAAGAACATGTTTTTCCATCATATACTCCAAAGTACGGTTTTTTGAGGTTATGTCGAAAACCAGTCGTGAAAGGTGCTATTTTGACTTCAGATTCGGATTTAGCGTCTCAAAATACATAGGAATGCATATGTCTCGTTAAAAGTACAAGACTTTTTTTTGTGTGGCTGTGTAATTATTGATAAATTTAACAAATTATATCTGATGACAAAAATACATCAATGTGCAACACAAAAAATGAGACTCAAAGGCAATCGGAAGATAATTCGGTTTGTTTTTGCCTAAAACTGTTCAAATCATGCATTTGTTCATATTATTTGTTGATAAAGTTAACAAATGATATCGGATACCACATTTTCATGATCACATTTCACCTTGTTGCTCTGAACGAGCGATTTCGATGCATAAATATACTTCACAAAAACATAATCCATCATACTGACTATTTGTTGCAAATATTTGTTTACAACAAATAACTTGACATGTCAACAAATTTTTTTTCTTCCACCGACCCTTTTGCATCAAACCTGAGGCCGGATTCCACTGAGAAAAATTTTCACATAGAATTTAAAAAAAAATTTTAAAAATCAACATTTTTTTCGCTATTTGCAGCTCTATAAAAATTTAAACGAACAAAAATTCAAAAATCGGCCTGGCCAGATTTCTTGAAAATTTAATGCTTAATTTTTTGAAAAAAAAATTGAAAATCGATGAAGAATTGTGACCTACCGTTTATTTTGAACATCGTTTTTTCATTTTGCCCCACTGTGCCCTGTGGCGACACAGGGCACAGACTGCCAACTACTCCCCGCGGAGACACAGGCAAATACCGTCTTCAGGGGTTAGGCCGAACCCCATTACCATAAACAGGACTCCCCACTCTTCACTAATCGAGAAGTGCGAATATACCCCTAATACTCAAGCCAGGGTATACAGTTCGAGGCACACTACTCGAATGATCTATCCTACATGGAATCCAGTATGTAGAGGACGCCTTCCCGGAGCAGAAGAGACCCTGCTCCAACACCATCAGCTGCAGTCTATGCACAGGCTTCCTAGCAATGGCCCTTCACCAGAAATCAGCAGCAACGACGCTAACCAACAGCCTTCTATCACCCGGAGAAAACCCTCTATTACTGACAGGTAATAACCCCCTCCTTCCCTGCCGGTCGCATAAAACCATCTATTCGTTTAACCTCACACACAGACCGCAGAATCCTTCATTGATTGGCAGGAATTGCGTGCCTTGTGACAAGCAGTACCAGCACCACCTCCACTCTACCTGAGTACAACGGTCGAGACTACGAGTATCCAGTAGACTTTATTACTAGGATGGCAGCTTACTTTCCTACAGTAGGAACCTCACCTGAACAGAAAGTCGCCATCATAGCCCGCGCACTCAGAGACAGAGTAGCGAAGTGGCGAAGGCCTTATCTAGGCCTCCCCTGCGACTGGTTCGACGTCCAAGACCTCCTCCTTCATCAATACGACGGAGGAACCCTAAAAAGTTACCTCCTTTCTTAACTATACTCTCTCGAACAAGGAGAGGAAAAACCTGTGGGTTTCTACCTCAAGAAAAAGACCCTCCTGCTTCAGCGGCTGCAACTCATCGCAAACGAGCAGAGTAAGGCCATCACTTTGCTGGGAGTCATACACCCCTCTATTCGTTGGGGCATAGGAGCTTCACAGCCTACCGTCTTGGCGGACCTTATCGTGCCAGCCGAGAAGATGGAGTCTGAAGAACAGGAGACTGTGCATTTTAGCGGACAGCGGGGATCACAACAGCAACGTCTGATTCACGTTTCTGGCAATGCCCCCAGCTTCCTCCACAACCTGGACTGCCTCATGCGGTAGAAGAAGAAGAAAGAACCTACAGAAAAAGAGTAGCGAAACTGCACTCTCTGACATCGATCCTGTACCAAGCAGGAAGAGCACTTCATCATCGCTCATTAAGGTGACATTACAAATCACCCCACCAGATCTGGACTCTGTTGGGATTTCACCCAACAGAGAGGCCGGATCCAACTACCTCCTCAAAGAACGCCACCTTCTCAAAGAACGCTCCACGTGTCACAGCAGGAACCACCAACAAGTTACATCAGGCCGTCGCGTAGATGAAGTCATCACCTCTGGTCCATTTATGCCCGCCACCATCGGACTCTTATGGGTACCCTGGTCACGTGTCCAATAGACCATTGCTTATTTCAAAAATTTTTGAAATGAAAAGTTTTCCTAAGTTCAAAATGATCGATTTGGTGAGAAAATGAACATGTTTTAGTTCCAAAACTGTGCGACCACTTTTAATATTGCTCCAAACGTCCTAACAGCACCCATGGTTAATTTTTCGTCAAAAAACTATGATTCTTAAGAAAAAAAGCCATTTTGTGACCTTAAAGGGCGAAAATTTCGTCCGTTTTAGCATATCTCTTCATGTTTTTGAGCTATTCGTTCTAGAGTGGGCGAGCATCGCAAAGGCACTGCGCCGTTCCGTTGTTGCGTTGTCCCTGGTTGAGTATTCTCCTTTCACTAGTATTGCTGTGGCAGAAAAGCAACAAAGGTTTGCAACACAAATGAACGGCTTGAAAAACAAAAGACAGCTGCGATTCCGAACACAAAACCGCCTACAATTTGACAAGTGCTGTGTTACTTTTTCAAACTGAATTGAAGAATAAGGGGCAGGAGAACAGCTTTGAGGAATACTATACAAGAAGTGTCCACCGTGTGAGGCTCAAACAAAAATCCCCCCAAGTTCAAGAAATTAGACGGAAAGTCTCTACTGTCCTCCATTTATTGTACAGACTTCCCAACTTTCCTCTAATTTCTTGAAGTTGGGGGAATGTTTGGGTTTTCCCACACGGTGAACATGGAAGACATACATGGAAGAAAAGTACTTGCAAATTTACTTGACTCTGTTTTTCAGGAATTGTAGTGATAGGCTAAATTTGCAGCACGTTCATTACTTTGTCTGACGCACGGAGCTGCAACATTACTATAGTCATTTGTAAATACTGCAATCTTCTTCAGGTATTAATAAATCAAGTTTAGAATTTTTATCTACTGAAAATAGTAAATGGCTCTTAATAAGTCCCTTGCTACTTTACTATACAGTTTTGCAAATAGTTCAAATCTTTTTTGAAATAAGTATATTTATATATATATA
>JBAGKK010013792.1:0-11877 GCA_037177015.1 Euceroptres primus
TGGATGATGCACAGGATAGAAACGCGTGGCGGTCTCGGGTAGATGAGGCAATGAACTTTCGAGTTCCAAATGCCGATGAATAATAATAATTGCTATAAACAAATTCGTTAAACAAGTACGAAATTTTGGCTGTTTTTCGTGAGCAAAATTCTTTTTTCAGTTAATCTGGTTTCAAATACCTTACGAAAGGTATTCATAAATCAGATTTATAAATCAGCATCACAAATTAATAATTACTATTGTTATAAACAAATTGAATAAACAGGAAGAAATGCGTGGGACTTTGTTTATTTTTATACCATATTTTATTTAAAATGTCTTAAGAAAATTCGTCAATTATAACTGTGGACTTTTCCAAAGGTATTTTAAATAAAATATCAATTATAATTGAGGACTTTTCTTAAGGCAATATAAATGAAACATGCTATGAAAATAATATGCGACGCGAAAGTGCCACATATTTCTTCATGTTTATTTAATTTGTTTAAAACAATATTAATTGTTACTTTGTAATGCTGATTTACAACCTTTCGTAAGGTATTTGAAAGCAGATTAGCTGAAAAAAGAATATTTCTTATGGAAAACAGCCAAAATTTTAATTTGTTTAAAACAATATTAATTGTTACTTTGTAATGCTGATTTACAACCTTTCGTAAGGTATTTGAAACCAGATTAGCTGAAAAAAGAATATTTCTTATGGAAAACAGCCAAAATTTTGTATTTGTGTAACGAACTTGTTTATAACAATAAAAGTTATTAATAAAAAACAAATATTCATAGTTGGGTATATCCTTTCACATATTAAATTAGGTATGTTGCAAAAAAATCATTTTCTTGGCGAAAGTGCCAGATATTGGCTTTTATTAATTCAATTTGTTTACAACAATAGTAATTGTCGATCGATAATAATGACTTATAATCTGACACCTTTCTGATGTATTGTAGACTATTGTGACATCCTACCTGATGAGTCTGATAACTAATTAATCGAACTTATAAATTCAGTTTAAAGTTAACATCTCAAGCTTTATTTTTAGTCTAAAAAAGAAAAGAAAAAAGGGTCGAAATTAAAAAACAGTCAAAAATATTTTGAATTTTGAAAAATGATGGTCAAATTTTGAATTTTTCAAAAAAAAAATTTTTCATTCGTAAGATTGGGAAAAAATCTATCGGAAACCTTAAATTAAAAATTTTAAGTCAGACATTGGAGTCAAAATAGATGCTGTTTGCGCAAAGTACAAAAATTTCACTCCCACTACCTCGGCGAGTTTTTGACCAAACTGGTCGATTTTTTTTTAATTGCCATCCAATCAAACTAAACTTTTTGTAAATTTGAGAACTTAATTTTTTGGGTTGGGTACACTAGAGAAAAAATGCAATGCCTCCTATACAGTTTTTAAAGATAAAGTGAGGTTATATGACATGACAATCTCCGACAAAACGAGAAAAATTACAGCATATGAGTGAGAGTAAATTTACCAAAAGGTGGTAATTTCACACACTCGAATGTTGAAATTTCATTTCGCAACCGTAAATATTCCTGGGCAATTCCCATAGGAAGAGAGTTAAATACAGCAAATTTCGTAAATTCGTGGAGGACGAAAATCGCGGAAAACCCTTCTTTTCGACGGAAGCCGTGTTCGGTATTGTGTTAGGAGTTATTGGGATTAATAAATTCAGTCTTGATTCTCGGATTGTTTCCTTGTATCAATCAATTTTCTATCGGTGTGAAAACGCTATCCAGTATATACTTTAGAGATTACTAATCGAGAACAAGCAAGCCCGTTGGTCAGGTGCCAACGGATCATCCCTAATATCGTCCGACAATCTAGTGTAAAGGTGACAGATAGACTCGCGTTGTTTTCTAGAAACAACGACCGTTCAAGGAACTTCTCGCCCACCCCGGAAGAGTGGACAGTCGGAAGCTCTCCCCGTCCCCCCCCCTCTCTCTCTCTCTCTCAACTTGGAATCCTTAGGCCTAAAAAAAGTATGTTCTTTTCATTGAGTTCCAGCTTATCTTATCTTTTCAACAAAGTCAAAAGTAATTTAAATCAAAAGTAAATCGGCAGAGGACAGCACACTGACAAGGAGAGGGTCGACGATCCGGCAAATAAAACAAGTTTCGCCAGAACTTGTCAGGTTGGTACTCTCTAACGCGAATAAAAATTAATTATTTAAATTAATAAAGTTCATTCGTGACAGGCACCGGTTGTAAATTCCGCGGTTGGCGTTCACCGGGGGTGAGCAACTCTGGGTACAAATAGTAACGGGAGGGGTGTTACTCTGTGTGATTCGTTTAACTGGGTGCTTTCACTGCAATCGATACATGTTAAGAGGGACGCTTGACGTCGAGCTGTCGAGTGAGCATTCGATTATCTTGAATGTCTGCATCCATGCTCAAACTAACCATTAATTAAAGTATGATTGCAAACTAGGCAATTTTAACTAATTGGTGAAGCAAGAAGCCAGATATGATTTGATTGATAATTACTTAAATTTAACTTATTCAGATTAAGAGAGTTTAAGATCCTAACGGTCCAGCTCCGCACCCTTGCTGGACCACTTAGATCCCCGGATCTTATAAACCTTAAGGGTTCTAATCCCTGTACCAAGTGTACACTCTCAATTTAGATCAGTAAAAAATTACTGATTTCTAGAATACGATTTTTCTTAAATTTAATCACTGAAATTCGACTGGTTATCAGCGAAATTTCTCTCTAGATTTGAATTAGTAAAAAGTGAGCCAATAATTTACTGTAGTGAAAATTTCTACTAATTATTAGTCGTATTTCCTTAAAGTTTTATTCAAAAATGAATAATAACTAAAATTATCATTAAAGTAAGGCTCACTTTTCACTAATTCAAAGGACTCAGTACCAAAAAATCTAGCCATAATCTGACCAAATCCTTTTGGGAAATTTCTTCTATTTTTATGAACTACATGATAAATTATTATTAGCCAAATCCATCAGGACCTTTTTTCTCATGTATTTGGTGCGGCATCCTTTAGAGAAAATTCACTAAATAAATCAGTAATTTTTACTGGTGAATCAGTGAAACATTACTGAAATTTTTAGAAACTTTCACTGATTCTCAGTCGAATTTTACTAATTGAAATTAAGAAAAATCGTTTACTGGGAACAAGACACTTTTTACTGATTCAAATGAAGGGTATGAGAAAAGCTGTTAAGGCATAAAATTAATTAAATGGATTAATTAAATCGGTGAATTATTTCCGGTTGCAAGTTCAGAATATTTTCCAAAGTTTTTCGAAAAGTATTTTTTAAGCGTTTCTTTTTTCAACGTAAAGTTAGGGTTAATGCACAATTTTTATAAAATTTAAAAATTAAAAATTTTCTTTCTTTACGTTTCACCCTCTAAACATCCAGAACCCCTAATGGTAGCGCAGTGATACGTATAAGAAAGTAGTTCTATTGTTGCTAGTTTTCTTTTGTGTGTGCAAATAGTATAGTTTGTAGAGCATATTTTTTAATTTTTTGTATTATTTTGTATTTTTGTTGCTGTGTTCCTTTCTTCGTTTCCTGGCTTGCTTGTTTTTTTCTTTAAATTGGATTTTTAATCCCAAATGCCTCAGTTCACAACTGAGGAGTACTGCGATATATATGCACCTAACTTTTGGTGCGTGCAATCAAAATGCCCGGACGCGGCTGCTTTGGAATATGCCCCGCTTTATCCTGACAGGAGGCATCCAACCTTCCAGGTTTTTTCAAGACTGAATAGAACATTAAGAGAAACAGGCCAAGTTTTAAATCATCACAGGGAAGCCGGAGGTCGTCCACGAAATATCCTGGAAGAAGAATGAGTTTTGAACCATTTTCGACAGGACCTAAACACCAGTTGTCGTAAAGCTGAACTTCACCTGAATAAATCAAGAAGCTCAATCCACAGGATTTTAAGAGATACTGGCAATCATCCCTATCACTTCACAAAATTGCAACAATTGATGCTGCAGAACTATCCATTGAGGCAACAATTTTGTCGGTGAATTTTGAGAAATTCAGAATTATTGCCATTCATCTTGTGGACGGATGAAGTGACATTTACCAATGAAGGCATATTCAACGTCCATAACGAACATTATTGGGATACTGAAAACCCGAATGTCTTCCGCGAAAAGGGATTTCAAAACAAGTTTAAGATCAATATCTGCCAGGATTAATCGAAGACAAATTAATTGGTCCAAACATATTTCAAGTAAACCTAAGTAACGTAAGTGGATTAAAAAAATAATAACTCTTCAAATCTGTCTTCTCCAGAAATATGAACTTTAAATATTTTTTGGAATCTATTAAAAAGTCATTTAAAGCTTTAAAATCTCTTTAAAGTTGTTTAAAAACTTATACAAAATTGAAATCTTAAAATCAACGAAAAAACGAGTAATGAAACCCTTCTGCTATAATAATTTTTAGTACGAGATGTATCTACAATTCCTGCAGAAAAATCTTCCTGATTTACTGGTACGGACAGATGTGACTCCAAACGTGATCCAGAATATAATCTATCAACACGATGGTAGTCCCGGACATCGATACAGACCTGCTGTGGCGTACATCAACGAACAACTTGGGAATTGATGGATCGGGTACAAAGCTCGCAACCAAAAAGATGCTGATTATATTCAGTGGGCACCAAGGTAAACTTAAAATCAAAATCCCCCCCCCCCCAAAAAAAAAACTTTGAAAAATGTTGTTGCATACTAGCGTTTCTTGTTTTTATTATTATAAATGCTCAAGTTCGAAGAAATATGTTTAACCCTTTATGGAATACAGACATAAATTTCGCGAAAATTAAAAGTTCCCTTGATTAACCACTAGAATCTCTTTCCGAATCAAAAGAGTTTTCCGGAAAAACAAAACTGCGTTGCCTAATTTCCTCAATCAAAATACTACCCAAAAAACCTTTGGAAATGGACGTTTTCATCAGGTAATCTACAGCAGTTCTTTCTTTCCATGAATAAAAGCAAAGCTTATAACTTCTGTTCAGTTAGCAATTTTTTAGAAGCTCATAAAAGTTGTCCGTCAAAACAAGATACCCGTGGTTAGTTTCCAAATCGAATAACTATGAAGTTCGTAAAAGATTTTTCTTCGGTCTATGGGACCGAAAGACCGAAGAAAAATCTTTTACGAACTTCATTGAATAAAACGGTCGGAAAAAAGGAGAGGCAATTTTTGGAGTTGCTCCGAAAAATTACTTTTTGGATCCTGCTCCAAATTTTCGCTTGGATTCATATCGAATAACTACCCAAAAAACTTTGGAAACCTACGTCTGAAACTTGTGGTTAGTTGTAGTTCGTTATTTTCACAAAAAAAAAGTTTATAACTTTTGATCACTTGACAATTTTTTAAAAGCTCATACGAGATTCCTGTCAGAACAAGGCTCCCTCCATTGGCTTTCTCAATCGAAAACCTACCCAAAAGTCTTTGGAAACTACGTTTTAAACTTGTGGTCAGTTATAGTTCGTTATTTTCCAGCACAAAAACAAATTTTATAACTTCTGATCACACAGACATTTTTTTTAAATTTCGTAAGTATTTTCCGTCAAAACAAGACTCTGTTGGTTAGTTTTCTCGACCAAAAAACTAACCAAAAAGAAGGAAGCTTACGTTTTAAACTTGCGTTTAGTTGTAGTTTGTGATTTTCATTAATAGGAATAAAATTTAAAACTTCTGATCACTAAGCAATTTTTTGAAAGCTCATGAGAGTTTCTCGTCAAAACAAGACTACCTTCATTAGCTTCCTCAATCGAAAAATTAACCAAAAAACTTTGGGAAAGGGTCTTTTGATCAGGAGATCCAATGCCATTCTTTATTTGCATGAATAAAGACAAACTTTATAACTTGCGATCACTTAGCAGCTTTTTACAAGATTATACTAATTTTCCGTCAAAACAAGTCTCCAATGGATAGTTTCCTCGACCGCAAAACTACCCTAAAGACTTTGGAAACCTACGTTTGAAGCTTGTGGTCAGTTTTAGTTGGATATTTTCATGAAAAAAAACCAAGTTTATAACTTCTGATCACTTAGCAATTTTTTAAAAGTTCGCAAGTATTTCCCGTCAAAATAAGACACCGTTAATTAGTTTTCTTCAACACAAAACTACCCAAAAAACTTTTGAAACGTAAGTTCTAAACCTGCGGTTACTTGTAGTTCGTTATTTTTATAAAGAGCAACAAAATTTATAACTTTTGATCACTTAGAAATTTTCAAAAAGCTTATGAGAGTTTCTCGTCAAAACAAGATCACCTTCATTGGCTTCCTCAATTGAAAAATTACCCAATGAAATTGGGAAAAGTATATTTTGATCAGGTGATCCGATTCCATTCTTTATTTCCATGAATAAAGACAAAGTTTATAACTTTTTATCAATTAGCATATTTTTACAAACTCACAAGAGTTTTTCGTCAAGACAAGACTCCCTTGGTTAGTTTTTTCAATTGAAAAACTACCCAAAAACCTTTAACAAAGGAAATTTTAATTGGGGGATGCAATGCCATTTCTTTCCATGAATAAAAATAAACTTTATAACTTCTGAAAACTTAAAAAATTTGTTAAAGCTCATTAGTGTTTCCCATCAAAACAAGATTCCCTTGATTAGTTTTCTCAATCGAAAATCTACCCAGAAAAATTTGGAAAATGATCTCTTGTTCAGGTGATCCCATGCCATTCTGCGTTTCCATGAATAAAAACAAAGTTTATAACTTCTGAGCACTTGGAAATTTTTCAAAAGCTCAAATGAGCTTCCCGTCAAAACAAGACTCCCTTGTTTAGTTCTATCAATCCTAAAACTATCCAGAAAATGTTGGAAATGAACGTTTTGAAATGGTGATTAAATTTAATTCTTTATTTTTATAAATAAAATCAAAGTTTATAACTTTTGATCACTTAACGATTTTTTAAAAGCGTATAAGGGTTTTCCGTCAAAATTAGATTCTTTTGGTTGGCTTCGAGAAATTGCTTCGAGAAATCGAGAAATTGCCCAAAAAAATCTTTGTAAACCAACGTTTTAATCATGGAACCGTATTTAGTATTTTATTTTCCGAAATTTTAATTTCAAAGCTTTAAATGTTTCTTGTTCCTTTCGGCATAAAACAAAGATAATAGCAGCAGTCAAATTTTGTAGCCTCGAAATTAAGTGATTTTTCTGGAATTTTAAAAGTACTAAGGTTTGTACGGGGCGGTTTTCTTATTTACTAGGGAGATGAATCTTTTTCTTGTACTTTTTGGCAGAAAAAAAGATAAAATTGTGAGAATACAGGTGTACACTTTTTCCTGAATTCTTTTGAATTTACCTTGATTTTTTTAAATTCTTTTGGATTTATCTAAGAATTCCTTTGAATTCATCTTGTATTCGTTGCATTTTTGTATTTTTTGTACTATTATTTTGAATTCACTTTGAATTCTTTCAATTTATCTTGAATTCTTCTAAATTTTTTTGACTTCTTTGATTTCTTGAATTAAGGTGTACATGAAAATTGTTAGTGATTAACCCCTCGGTGCGTCCCGAAATTACGTGATTTTTCTGGAATTTTTTAAGTACTTTGATCTAGAATATCTAAAAGCTTAATAAACTTATTAGTTTGTTTCAAGTCTCTTTTCCAGCAAGACATGTATCATTTATGTCAGGAATTTTTTATTTTTTTCAATTTCCTGTTTTGTTTACCAGTTCATTAAAGTCGACTAAAATAGTTGCTTTGCCAAAAATTATTTTCTAATTTGATTTCTCTTTTCAATGTTGAGAGTGAAGTTGCCGCGTTACGTCGCAGCCTCCTTCTTCCCAACGTTGAAGTGGAAGCAACTTCAATATTGCTTGGGTTCGCACACACATTTTCATCAAATGCACACGTACACTCTTTTTTTTCAACGCAATTTTCTGATTGATTGATCTTTAATTATTAATTACTCATTAATTATGCATCCCTAAAAGTCTATAGTGTTTGTAAATTCGTCGTTGTGAGAGTGAGTGCAAGTCGACCTCCAGAACCAACTGGAAGCTCCGAGACTCCACCAAAAATTCCAACTTAATATCAAATCCAGTTCGGGTTTGATCCAAGCTATTACCAGTGGTCAATGCAACCCCATCTGGAGTCAAAAGAAGACTGAGACGGTCCAAATGACCCTCAATAATAAAACTTTAATTACCATAAAAATAAAATAAGAGCAATTAGAAAAATTATAGAGTATATCATTAAATATCAATTTAAAAACCAGGGAACTCGACCAGAGGTAATACGGTGCTGAGCATCGAGATTGTTCTATAAAACTCAGACGGAAGTAATAAACAAATACGCGGGAGAAAAAATATTCGGCGGGAGAAAATAGCCCCCAAAAATGTCAAGAGAGCCGACCAATAGGATAAGGGGGGCGAGAAAAGGCGCTAAAAATCACGACCAAAAGAAAAAAGCGCGCACAAAATCGACCGAAGAGAAGGAGAAGAATTCAACCGATTGGGAAGCAGGTCAGTAACCGGGTGAATCAATAAACGCCACGCGCCGGAAATACCGGGGACCGATAGTGGGGAGGCAAGAGGCCCAAAAGTATAAAAACGGCTCGCTATCAGGTCTCGACCTCTTACGTTTCGATCCTCTTCGTGGGGTGAGAAATGTAGCATTATTTTCTAGAGAAGGTTTCCTCCAGCTCGTAGAGTTTGGCGAAAGAAGGGTTACGTAACTTCCGCTGCTCTTTACTACGGAGAATCTAGGAAAGCTTTTGTTTCCCAGCCCTCCCGATAGGCCATTGTACGGACTTAGTAGTTGCCAAAGATCAAAGATTTAGCTTCTGATATTTTTGGGCTTTAATAACCCAGGTTGTCTAATCCCACAAGCAACACAAGCCAACTGAAGTTTAAATAACCAGCGATTATCACAACACTCATATATGTGTGCGTTGAGATAATCGGTTACGAGACTGCAGCTAATCATGTGCATTGGTTGCTTGTGAAGATTAAAATTAAAAAACAGCTGAACTCCAATTAATAATTTAATCCATTGCCAGGACAAAACGATTCTGAAGACTTGTGGATTTTACTTGATGGTTAGGCTAGGAATGCTATGGTAGTCCTGAGATTAAGTGGAGCACAGACATTACACCTCGTCTGGCAATAGTTGCACGATCCATGGTTTTCAGTTAGAAAATATGTGGCAACTGATACCTGGCAGTGTTGATCACGTCAGGGAGCTATCTCAGGGTAAAATAACCTTCTTAGACCGTGTTGATTGAAATTAATTTTTGATATTCGCAGACATTCTGCTTCTCGAGGAAGTTTTCCTGCGCAATATCGACGTCCGTGAATACACACAAACGTTCAGAGAACGTAAGTTGTTTTTTATATAAATTCCTAAGAAATCGAATACGCAAACATTCTCGTCTCATTCTTGTCCACAATCAAGAAGCTAAATTAAGTTCTAATAATCCAACAGATTTAGGGAACGCTCATAATTATCGTGAAAATAAAATCATTTGTGAGTAATAGAAATCGAGTTGTGCAAATTTATAATTCTCTTATTAAAGCCAAATGTGCTTCCTGATACGACTGAGAGCAAGGTAAATAACTGCTCGCAGCATATCGTAATAGGGAAATAATAAATTGGCTTAAAGAGCAAATAATTGTTGGATGATATTTCAACAGTTCGCACTCGAAGCTACAGCTTTTTAATTTGAAAATAATTTCTGAATAAAATAAATTGAATCAGCCGAAGCACAAATTTAAATAACCAGAGATTGTTATAAATCGAGAAGAGTTGAACAAAAATAGAGCATGTAATATTTTGTGAATTGTCCCTGACGATAGGAAATCGTTACAAGACTTTGCAAAAATAAGGACGACCCAAACTCGAAAATCTTACAGTAGACTATTTAAAGCTGATCCAATTTAAAAATCTTTGGTCAATTTCATATATATGAAATAGCTATACTTCTTAATTGATTATACAGGATCGCGCATTATTTCAATTGGCTTGTCTTCATACCAGGATTAGTTTTATTGAAAACTAAGCTAAATCGAGGAAATTAGAGATAGTTAGCTCTGTTACCATGTTCGGTTAATTTAGATAACAAACTCACTGGGAGGACATAATAATATTGTACTAGAAATCATAAAATTAAAAGAAATTCATCGGTCATGCGCCAAAATTCAAGCCTCATAAAAATGACGATGGTAGCAATAACGTTTTCGGGAATCTAAATTTATAAAGTCTCGTTTGCGAAAAAGCGAAATTACTATACCAGACGCTCATCCCTTGGAATCAGCCGTACGTATTTCAGATCGATAGCAGGTCCTTCTTGATCGATCCAATTAAAAAGCCCAGATGAAATTAAGATTCGAGGCGTGAATTTGGCAAAAGGCGTACTATATAAAAAGGATTCCATTACAGAAATAAGCGTCACACTAAGCAAATGATAAGATCAACACTTCAAATACAAACTTAGTTTTACAAGAGAACACAAGAAAGATTAACACTATATAATATTAATTAAAGGTACCTTTCCGCATCCTTCATAAGCACGAAAAGCTTGGCGCGGAGTTCGATCAATGATGGTTCAATACTCTTGATTGAATGAACAATTTACGAGTTCGCTTTACTTTATTTCGTTCTATCAATTATACCGCGCATCATGTCACCCAACTTCCCCGACATATTAGATTCTCAAAGTTCAATAATAATTAAAAACGACCCACCATGCGCAATTACATGCCATTGGCCTAAAGTCGCAGTGCCGTAAAAAATTATGTATTGGTGAAATATTGGAAGAAATACTCGCTTAAAATTACATTGAATGGTAAATAATATCAATTTTCCAAGAACAATATTATTCTGCTTTCGTTAAATCTTTGAAAATTCTTATTCTTTTCAAACAAAACGACTAAATTCATTGAATATAACATAAATGGTCGTAGAACACAATAATAATAAATCACTGGAAAGGAATTCTTTTTTAAAGGTTACTACTGTAATATAAATGTATTTAAACTGCGAGTTTGTAAAAAACAATTAGTTTTTACGTACAATTTTTTGAAAGTTTTTAACATAAGTTTATTCTAAAATTTACGTCAAAATTTATTTGTTTTATAGCTTAAATTTAGAAAACACTATTTTCATTAAAAATGTGACAAAATATGTTTTTGGACAATTAGGGCGTATCCAAGAAACAAATTACTCTCTTTTCCTCTTACTTAAGGCTCAGCATTGGTGTTGAAGTTATAGAAATTGATAAAGAACTGAATTTTACGCTATTTTATATCAACTTCTGCACTTTTATCGACTCAGTGTTCATCACAAGTACAATATATGTTATCGAGCATGTATTTTGAACATGGAAATTAAGAAAAATATTTAAAACACATTTATGCTTTTCCAAAAGTGCTTGGGAGCATCTTGGATGGTTGGTTGTCACTTCATTTCAAACCACATTGGTGTATAAATGCTGTAACAGAAAATTAATTTTAATAAAATTTAATCGATTTAATACGTCAAGATCTCAATACACCCGTAGATGTCAGGATGAGAATTCTCATTTTGAAGTCGTTCATAAAGTTTCAAATTTGAATTTCGTCGATTCGTCAGGCCTCTAACTGTTCTGTGGCTCGAACATCGAACACGGAGTCTTGGGATCTAAGCGTAGGTCCTGCGCGGTAGCCTTGCCGAAATTTCGACCACGAGGCAGGCCCGAAGAGATCACTTTTTGTCAGAACCACGTCGAGTTTGGTTGTAAAATTTGTAAATCCTGTCGAGAAATCGGTTTCCGAGCGTATTGTAAAACCGTTAGAATTAATTTCCTTTGCAAATTGTGTCGTCGAATTTAGTGGGACTGTTCCCTTTTATTCGTCAGTATGTAAGTACTAAAATTTATTCCAATAAG
>JBAGKK010013803.1:0-11877 GCA_037177015.1 Euceroptres primus
TACATATGCAAAAATAGAGAAAACATAAAGAATAACTTCAACCTCGACAACAGGTACGTCATCAATTGGTTATTCAGTTACCTTACAGATGGAAGAAAATTAACGTATTGAAGTTCTTAGGCATTCTAAGGACGAAAGTCGAAAGAATAGGCTTTATAAAAATTGTTTTACAATTTCAGAAAGCAGAATATTTTGAATTGTTGTACTGTTTATAGAGTTTAAAAATAGTTTTTAACTATGCAGTTGCATAGAGTTGAACAAATATTCTCTAAAATTTTACAATATCTAGTAAAAAAGGTAAACTAGTTGATAAACAGACCTACTTTTTATTAAAAATGTTTGCTGATATATTATTTTCTTATAATATTAATTTATAATATAATATTAATATAAATCATATAAACTTAATAATATTAATTTATAATATAAACTATTATTTTCTATAATAGTTCTTTGTACCTGACATTTTTTTTATCAAACATACATTTATATGACATTGTCTATAATTAATAAAAAATGTAGTAACAAATACTTTTTGTTTATTATTAATTGTTTTGTTATATTAAAGAAAAAAGGTTATATAGCGTTTGAATTTGAAGACTGTAGGTTTAAAAGATTTAAAGTAGGGTCAGCATTAAAATTGAGGTTTAACAGCGTCAAAGTAGGGTCTTGAGTTAGATAAATGTAGGCTCTAAGGATTCAAAGTACGGTCAGCATTAAGAGAAAGAGGTTTTACAGCTTTAAAGTAGTTTCTAGAATTGGAAATCTGTAGGTTCTAAAGATTCAAAGTAAGGCCTGTAGATTGAAATGGAGTCAAAGGAGGTCTTAATATTTTATTCATAGGAGTTAAAATTTTAAAGTAGGGGCTATAGGTTTTAATTAGCGTCAAAGCAGGTTCTAATAAGGAGCTGTAGGTTCAAAGTAGGGTCTAAACTCCCTCTCGATCTTTGTAATTTGATTTGAAAACTCTCCTCTAATTTACGTAACTATTATCAGAAACAAACAGTCGACTTTCTCCAGGAGCATTTCTGTTGATTGTCAGAGTATCTATAGCAGAGCCGGTTCTTGGGCTGAGGCTATTATTTATTTGCCAGAGCGATATGTAGATCGAGTTGGTATAACTTCTCCTCTATGCGATTCGGACTAATAGCCAGAAAGGTAGTGTCCGGAGAGGCCAATATCTCAATATCGTTATCTGCTGTCTAAGCGACAAGACATTGACAAGCCACTGCCTTCGTGGGATCGGTTCAGATGCTGTATATCTCAAGTATGATCTTGCTCCACATAGACCCTAGGAGAGAAAAGTAGCGATGCATAATCTTCGTTCCCCCTCTTTCTTTCACTCTTTCTTTCCCAGCTCTAAACATGGTACTAGGAATCTCGAAATGGAATCATCGGTGGATGATCTTGCAACCAACCCTTCAATCATGCGACACTATAAGTCCATCCCACCATTATTTTAAACGAGAGCTTCTCTATGATGCGACCGATCGCATCAGTGATACATGGTCAAGAACATACTTTCCAGGGTCAATAATTAATTACCATTTAAAAATTTACTATTGCTAGGGGTTCCAATGCTTCAAGAACTTTGGTATCAAGTAAAAGTATCATCTATTGGTGATCTTATTTAAAAGGATCGTTTTCGACTTTGGTTTCAAAAGTAAAAGTATCATCTATTGCTGATCTTATTTAAAAGAATCGTTTTCAACTTTGGTTTGAAAAGTAAAAGTACCATCTATTGCTGATCTTATTTAAAAGGATCGTCACTATTCATCCGAAAAAGAAAGTGAAAGATAGTAATCCCTGACGTTGATTCTGCATCTAGTAGGATGTCTGGCTACCAGTTCCATTCGCGATAAAGCAGATAACGCAAACCTGCCTTGAAATAATGACGAGGCTTGCAAACCCGTTCGTGAGTGGTTGCCGAGTGCCGGATTGCTACTTCATAAATCGACTGAATCCCGACATCTCGTAGCGGGGTTCATTTGCTTATTGGATAAATAATTTGAATAAGCAGCTGGGCTGCTGCCACTTATGTTGTTGTCGCGGAAAGAGGGTGAGACATCCCAGGTGCCCAATTAGTAAGAGTGGAATTTCATCTGATCAACATTGTACGCAACATCTATCAGCACCCACAGTAACTATTCTAATGGCGACTTGGATATATATTTTATATTGGTCGATTGCTGCACCGGGTGTAAACGTATCGTTAACTGGCTCCATGGTACCGCAGGACACGCTACCATTAATCACCGCGAAGACAGAACCACTCTACCCACCAGCGACCTCACCTTAACAATGTGAGACCAGTACGGAATCGGTTATCTTCCTCATATGTGTCTCGCAATCCGGCACGAATCCCGGAACTATTTGCCATTTTCTGCTTAGGGAGGACTAAGATCTATAAAAAGAATTAAATAGGTAGCTGCAGGTCTAGCAGTTCCAGAAGTCTACATTTTTCATTCAGAGAACTGGCACCTCTGTAGGAGATAAAATTAATGGAAAAGTAATAATGTGATTTGAAATTTTTACCTGTAGGCGGTTAAATCTTTAGAAGTTAGATGAAATTAGCAGGGTGTCTACTCACCCTGAAAAACCTGGAATTGTCAGGAAATTTGTTTATAATGTTGTATGTCTAGTCTCGACCTGGTGCTATTCCATGACTGGTGTTTCACTACTTAATTTTTTTATAGCTGGAAAACTCTGGAAATGTCAGGGAATTATTTTCAAAGTCAGGTAATTTTTTCGAACTTGCTTACATTTTTTTTTTGTAACAAAATTAAATAACGATATTTACAAAGACTGGAAAAAATATTATTCATAATATTCGTAACATTTTATACTTATTCCGATTTGAATTGATTTGATTTGATTTGAATTGATATTATTCGTAATATTCGTAATATTTTATACTTATTCCGATTTTAATTGAACGCGGGAGGAAAAAATACATAAATAAAGCTTTGGAGATAAAAGAACTCGAAGCGAAACGTAGGAAAATTCTGGAACAAGCACAAAAAAAAGCTATCGTACTCGAAGAAAAAATTGCAGAAATAAAATATTAACCAGAACAGAATGTATTTAAGAAAATATTTAAATGTTTTATTCCTAACGTTATTTCTTTATAAACGTTGTTTCGTTTGTAAATAAAGAGCAGTTATTTAATTTGACTGTGTTTTGTATTCTCTATTACATTTTCATGTAGATTTTGTCACAAAACACCATAAATACTCTTAGAGTATAACGCATTGAATAAACATTATTTTGAAATACACTGCTCTTCCGATTTAAGGTCGGTTTCGGGGATGATCTGAATGACTTTGGCCTTAAATCGGAAGTCTCTAAACGTAAACAAGTCAGGACCGTATGAACTATTTCTGTTTGATTTTTGTCTCGAGTGAAAAATATTTTTTAAATATAAGTTTAATTTAACGTTTACTTTACTGTTAAGTTTGATTTAGTTATTATTTATGATTTATTATACATAGCACAAAACCGAAACACTGAAAACGAACTGATGCGAACCGACGGAATTCTACTGCGTCACTACTGTGCACTTTGTTGCTTCACTACTTGCGCAACTGCAGTGAGCTCCGAGCCCGGCTTTCTCGCCCCCTTGGACTCCTCACCCATAAACCAAATTCCTGGAAACTCTACATTGAAGGCCGCTAAAATGGCAGAGCAGTGTATATCTGCTATTTCACTGTTTTATCATGTCATATTTTTTTCTAAATTTTTTAAATTTAAATAATTATAATTTAAAGATTCACATGTAGATAAAAAATGGGGTTACTCAATTATTAGACAATGCTTTAGTGGGGTGGGCGGGGGTGTTATAAAATTCCATATTCCATACTTGAATGGCCAAAAAATGATATCTAGCAAAATCTAGAAATACCTGGAAAAAACCTGGAAAAGTCAGGGAATTTTTTTTCAGGATTTGAGTAGACACCCTGATTAGAATGTTGATCATTGTTTCAGTACTGAGGAATATGGATTTTAGGACGTAATATGCAACTATAGGACAGCTATCTTTGATATTGAATGGTAATATCTAGATATTAAGGTTCAATATCCAAATATTGAATTCAAATATCTAGATACTTTTCACAAAAAGATGGATCACTTTAGTCAAAAACTCTTCGAGGTAGAAGAGGTGAAATTTTTAGAATTTGTGCTTACAGCATTCATTTCGAATATATATAATTTTTTATGTCATAAAACAAATTTTGACCTGAAAGTTTTCGATAGATTGTTGCACGACCTTTCGAGTGAAGTAAAAAGAAATTTGAAAAATTCAAAATTTAGTCTTCATTTTTCAAAGTCAAAAATACTTTTGACTGTTTCTTGAATTTCGACACTTTTTCTTCTTTTTTTTTCAAAAAGGAAAATAGAGCTTAGGATGTTTACTTTAAGAGCCCTGAATATGAAAGTGGCATTTTTATTTATTTTCGAGAAATTGAATTTCGAGTAACCTGATCTTTTCAAAAAGTTTTTCCTATCCGTGAAAAAATTACGTCCAATTTTTTGGAAATACAGTTAATGATAACAAACAATAATATAAAAATAGAAATTCAATAAAAATTTTTGTTGATTTTAGAATTTTTTGAAAATTGACGAAAATGAAATTTTTGAATTTGGTTAATTGCGCATTTTTAATGAGCAAGTTACGTTTATTGCGTATTTTTAATGAGCAAGTTACATTTATGTAACTTCAGTTTCAATGCTTATATAGAGGTCGCATAAAATTCCACACTTATCCTCAGTAAAATAGAAATCCTTCTGAATCTTATATGCTAGGAGATTATTATTCTGATTGGCATAATTATATTAAAAATCATACTTAAAGTGGGCTGTGCCTAATAGCCTCACCATGCGCAAGAATGGCCCCATTCTACGGGACCATTCTAGACTGACTGAATATAAGAATCTTCCAGACTCTTAATGTCTTCGAAAATTTTCCATAATCAAATCTTCTAAAATCTAAACTCTTCCATAACCAATATCTTCTTTTTCTTCTAGAATATTTTCTAGAATATTTTTCTTCTGGGTTCTCCTATAATCTTATTAAATATTAAAGAATTTCCTAAAATTCTTTAATATTAAAAAAAACATATTAGTCTTTTCCAGAATCTTCTAGAATCCTCCAGAATATTCTGAACTTTAGAATTCTGCAGAATCTTTTAGAATCCTCTAAAATCTCCAAAAGATTCCCATAATCCTCAAGAATCTTCCAGATTCTTTTCAAAATCTTCCTAAAATTCTCTAGACTTTTCGAAACTCTTAAAAAAAAGTCTAGAAGATATTAGAAGTTTAGAGTAGAATTCAAAAGATTTTTGAGAATTTTGAAAAATGGAATTTTTATATTTTGAAAAATCATAATAGGTTTTAGGATGTTTTTGAAGAACTCCGAAAAAGATGGGAAATCTCTGTCAGAGTTTCAAAAAATCCCGGGAAATTTTAGAAGGTTCTAGACAATGCTGGAAGGTTTTAGAAGATTCTGGAAAAATCAGAAAATCTCTGGAAGATTCTAAAATGTTATAAAAAATCTTGAAGATTCTATAGATTTTGAGAGATTTTCGGAGATTTAACGAATCTACAAGTGCATAGAATATTTAAAATATTCCAGAAAATTCTAAAAGGTTATCGAAAAATCCAGAAGATTTCATGAACGATTTTAGAAAACTGTAGATAGTTCCAAAAGTTCTGAAAGTCTAGTTTGTGGACTATTTTATAAGATTCTAGACAGGGATGTATTATGGCTTTTGAGGATGTTTTATGATTCTGGAGAATATCAGCAGACTTATTTCGGGATTTTTAAAAAATTTTAAATTTTGGTAATTTCATGATTCAGAAATCTAAATTCTTGTTAGCAATTTTATCGGCTGAAAATTTGTATATGTCCTGAATTTTTAGTCGACAAATTTTTTGTCTGGAAATATTTGTTGTCGGAATTTCTCTCTCGTTAACTTCAACGTATCTCACTAAGACTATTTTTCGGGAATATTATTTTATAATATTTATAACAGCCTCTGATAATATTTTGATGATTTAATTGCTAAATTAGTTGCAGTTAATATAATCTTATTTGTTAATGAAATTTGAGTTTCTCTATAAAATTTTTTTATTTATTAACTTTTATTGGCTTCCTTGTTATTTTTAAAATAAACAAATTTCCCTCTTTTTCCCCCTTTTTTCGGAAAAGAAACCCCCTAGTTTCCCTAAAATTGAACTTTTGAACCGCTGTGATCCCCGAATTAATATGTAACTGCATCAGCACTATCAGTTCCAGAATCCTACATTTTTCATTCCCTAAAGTTAAAAGTTCCTTGTAAGAAGACTGGCACTTCTGTAAGAAATAAAATTCATGGAAAAATAATAATGCGATTTGAAAGTTTAACCTTTAAGGAGGTAAAATCTTCAGAGGTTAAATTAGATTAAGATGCTGATAATTGTTTGGCTCATTTTTTCACGAATGGTTCTTCTCGTAATTAAATAGTTAGTATTGAATCTTGAGTTTGAAAGAAATTGTAAAAAAAAACTTTTGTTAAGCCAAAAGCGTTGCAAACTAAAGTTGCATAATTATATTGATCTCGTATATACCCGAATAAATAAAATTATCCACAGGATAATTTCCTGAAATCCTTTGAATTTCCTCAATCCTCGGGATTGAGGAAATTCAAGACAATTTGGCTTCCAAAAGTCCCTACAAAAATACATGAAACGATACGGCAACACCTGCGAGCCACGATCGCTAATATGGCCGCGAAAAGTGCTACTAAGTATATACCTACTTCTTCGAAGTCGATGTTTGACCCATTCTCGAAGAACAGTAGCCTGAAATTAATTTGAAGGATAGACCCGATCATCGATCTGAGTTGGCGAGACCATTAGTTTAAGTTGACATTGGAAGCCATCCGGACGTTTCGTCTTAGGCTTTATAAATGATTTAGTAATTCAACAATGGAAAGAGAAGCCTGACTCGTGATGTTGTCAAGAAGAATATATCAGAAGAAAAAAAACTATGGAAGAAATTTAGAGATATCTTCATGCATAGAATGGGTTGGCTGAATCTTCGAAGAAAGATCTCGAGTTGGATAAAAATGTAGGAACAATTAAGAAAAGGAGCAGGTCCTGGGAGTAAAAACTTATTTGAAGATTAATGTTGTGAGTTTGGAGAGAAATTGATTATCATTAGGAGGAAGTAATTTCAGATAAGAAGAGTTTTTCAAATGCAAGTGTACTTAAAGAGTGGTTTATTCTGAATTTTTGATCTGGAAATATGAGTTAGATAGGAATAGGGAATACCATCAGCTAGATCTTCTTTTCTTATAACTTTATTAGCAACAATGTTGACTTCCTTTTTTTACTTTCTTGCCAGCAATTAGTGTCACACAAATTTAAGTTATTGAGGATATCATTATCCAGGGAAGGTGAAGTTCTACTTCTCATATTTTCTGAATTTCTTATGGAGTCTGGCGGGTGGAGCGTTCTCCAAAGCGTAGAAAAAAACGCTCTTATCACGCAACGTTCTCCATTCTTATTGGTTCCACAACTGTTGGTAACCGTGACGCCCCCACGCACGCACTCTGTTTTCGTGTTTGGTGACAATTCCAACCTCCATTCGCCTTTTATTCCTTTTTTTTCTTACTTTACCAACGATTTCACACCCCCCAATTCGATAAGCAAGAAAAAATCCCTAATTCGCAAAAAATGCTATTAATTAATCCCATACCAGGGGGTTGATTACGTAACTTTTTCCACTTCCCATTTCTCATTTTTCACCTGTCATTTTTGTCTCAATTCACGTCGCCTGTCATTTCTGAGTTTTTAAACGACACAGATGAATTTTATGCGACAAGGATAATAGAATGTTCGTGTTTACACTCGTCAAGATTGTAAAAAGAACTTGCGATGATCTTTCTTGGGCAAGTGCGACTGTATTTTACTATATTGTGTGGATTATTGTTCATCATTTGGAAAAACACTGAACATATTTCAAGTAACTAGTAGGTAAGTAATTTTATAGTAAGGTAACGTTTAATTAAGGTTAAAAGAAATATTACATGTTTATTTAAATTAGATTCAATTTTTCTTTTAAAAAAAACTAAAATAGGTCTAAAAAATTAAGAATTAATTTAGGCCGAGGATATTATTACGGAAATTTCCGTACAACTTACATACAACAAAATTAAGAATTAACATTTAGACCTAGGATATTATTGCGGAAATTTTCGTACAACTTTCATACAACACAATGGCGAGACAGGCTATTGTCCGTAACATTAGCCTCGACGTACGTTGTATGCTAGTTTTACGGAAATTTCCGTAATAATAACATTTAAAGAAAATTATTAATACCATTTCTTCTTGTTTCTTGTCACCGAATTACAATCCCAGTCCATTAAGCCTCTCTCTTTTTTGAGTTGATCTGGAGAATTGATTTGATGGCTTAGAAAAAGGGAATAATTGTAAATAATAAAATTAAAGGTTATAAATAAATAAATAAAATTATTATTTATATTATTGATCCAGTTTAATTAACTACTGTTTGAGAAAAGGACATTTTAGAAAAAAGCTGTTTGTAATCATTTCAGTTACAAACAGAATTTACTATCATTTATACTTATTACATTTTTTATTACAACTGATTATTCTTAATATTTAATTTAATTAATTGAACAGAAACTGATTATACTCCCAATTAAATGTAATAACTGTAAACATGCATTTCAATCTAATTTAAATAAACTATTTTATTAATTATTAATTTAAATGTACTATTTCTTTTAACCTTAATTTAACGTTATCTTTTTATAAAATTACTTACCTACTAGTTACTTGAAATACGCTCAGTGTTTTTCCAAATGATAAACAATAATCCACACAATCTAGTAAAATACAATCGCACTTACCCGAGAAAGATCATCATCAGTAGGGTGGTCCTTATTTATTAGAGTAAATTTTTTAAAAAATTTGTTTGCTATCACTGGCGGAATTTGTTCTTATGTCCAAAAAAAGAAAGGACACAAAATTTTAACCAAATCGGTAAAAATTTAGGCACCAAACATGGGCCTTGGAATTTTCTGTGGGATTTACATGAGAGGAATCACGCAAAAAACGAAAACTTTGCATAAATTTTTCAATTTGTATTCGAAGCATTCTACCTTCGAGAACAAAAATTTTCATGGGATGCTTAAAATATCTTCATAGTTAAAAACTTAAAATTTTGGAAAATCACAAAATGACGGCCATCTAAATGGGCCCAAAAATGCTATTTCTTAAAGTTATTAGCAAATGGCGACCAAGAATTGTGGAAAAATTTAATAATTTATTCTCAAGCAAAAGCAAGATCTCAAAATCCAAAATTTTGAAAAAATACAAAATGGCGGCTAATTCAAAACTCAAAAATAGCTCATTTTTATAGTTTTCAACGAAATACTTTGAAACTTCGTAAAAACAAAGTGTTTGGCTTCAGAAACTACTTGATAATTTTAAGAATCCAAAATATTGAAAAAAAGACTAAATGGTGGTCAATTCAAAATTAAAAGAAAAAGCTTAGCAGGCAAGATGCAAGCTGAATAAAATGATACCGAAATAATATTATTATTAATTATAATAATATTCAAGACACTGCATAAATAATATTTTTTTATTTAGATGTAAGTACTACTCTTGTATTTTTTATTAAACGGATACCATTCAAAAATATGAAAATAAATTTCTCCCTTATTTTCTCAAATTATCTTATAAATTCTGAATCAACATTTTTTTTTCTGATAAAGTCTAAAAGTATTTCGTTGAAAACAGTAGTATTAAGCTTTTTTTTTAATTTTGGATTTTTTTATTTTTTGGATATTTTCAATATTGGAATTTTTCAATATTTTGGATTTTTAAAATTATCAAGCAGTTTCTGAAGCCAAACAGTTTGTTTTTACGAAGTTTCAAAGTATTTCGTTGAAAAATGTAAAAATGAAAATTTTTCGTCACCCTTTGTTCATAACTTTAAAAAATAGCTTTTTTGAGCCCATTTAGATGGCCGCCATTTTATATTAAATTCGATGGCCACGTTTCATTCGATGTGTATACATTTTTCTTGTTATTCTAACCAAAATTCCCATGAACTTAATCACAGGAGTATTGGTTAATCGCATCTGTTCTGTGTGACTGAATCTGTAATTAATATACACTGAAGCCTCGGTTTATTGCGGGTTTCGGGGATCTTCTGAATGGCCTTCGGGTTAACCGAGGTCTCTCAAACATAAACTAGTCAGGGCCGTGTGAACTATTTCTGTTTGATTTTTGTCACGAGTGAAAAATATTTTTTAAATATAAGTTTAATTTAACATTTAATTTACTGTTAAGTTTGATTTAGTTATTATTCATGAATTATTATACATAACGCATAACCAAAATACTGAAAACGAACTGATGTGAACCGACGGAATTCTCCGCGTAGACTACTGCACCACTACTGCGCACTTTATTGCTACAGTACTTGCGCAACTCCGCTGAGCTCCGAGCTCAGCTTTCTCGCCCCCTTGGAACCATCACCCATAAAACCCATTTTATGCGTCATTTGCACTGAGTCATGTTCAATAAATAAATAAATAAATAATACTCAAACAACATTGAATAAAGTTAAATGTTAAAAAATTTTGGTTTAAAATCACATTTTGTGCATGTCTTGCTTCACTGTTGGAAACAAATTAATATGTACAAAAATTCTTCAAGATAGCGCAGTGAAGCCCGCCAGAATTTAAATGAACAAGAAAAGTTATAATTGCTAAAAATTAATGTTATTGTAAGTTGGTGGTAATACTACAGTATCTTTTTGTATATTCATGTTGTTTTTGTTTTTTTCTGATGTGCATCGCTTCTAAACTTTTTCTTGCATTTTCATTATTTTCTCTACCAAGGATTTTTATATTTTTAAAATCCATTGAATGGCTGTTTTTATGTACATGTTTAGTCAAACCTGTTGTGTTTTTGTTTGTAGAGATACTATGCTTGTGTTCACATGACTCAGTGCAATTGACGCATAAAATGGTAAATATAACCTACAAATAATTCAGTTTAAATCAACAATGTCAGAAAACATGGTTCATAACCTTAAAAAACTGTCATTATAACATAACACAACATTATAAAATTTTTATTTCAACAAATATATTAATTACAGATTTAGTCACACAAGACAGATGCGAATTACCAAAACTCCTGTGATTAAGTTCATGGGAATTTTGGTTATAAAAACAAGAAAAATGTATATACATCGAATGAAATGTGTCCATCGAATTTAATGTAAAATTTCTATATAAAGTTAAGGTAAAAAAACGTTTAATTCAACAATTTAACATTATAAAAGTCCACATGAAAATTAAATTAATTAGTCCACATTTAAATTAATTTAGCATACCAATTTTGGTTTATAAGAGTGGAAAATATATTTAAATATTTATCAATGTATTTAAATATTTATCAAGTAACAAAATGTAACTATAAAATTTCAACCCTGAAGATGTACACACACATTAGTGCACGAAACGTTGGCAATTGATTTAATATCTAATAAAGTGATTTGGACCGAATACGACTACGCAACTTATTTAATTCAACAAATTTCAACACCGATGTTTTCTAAAGACTGTTATACCAAATGAATAATTTCTCACAACATTCAAACTATAAAATTCACCGGAAAATATTATGACAAAAAATTTTTTAAACTGCATTCGTACACTGCGTCCCTGATAGCAAAATTTTTGTAAATTTTTTCAAGGATAAACAAAAACCCCTGATGAGGGCCACCATTGTGCGCCGAAACGTTTGGTTCAATTAAAAATTAATTGAATTATTTATTCTGACCCTAAA
>JBAGKK010013814.1:0-11876 GCA_037177015.1 Euceroptres primus
ATACGCTTTACATATATATATATATATATATATATATATATATATATATATATGTGTGTGTGTGTGTGTGTGTGTGTGTTCGTGTGTGCACACAAAGCATAATGAGCTGTCGACTTTTGCATGAATTATGATTTCGAGCCTACGCTTGTATCATGAAAACACTTTCTTCTTAGTCGCTCTTCTCTTCTTCAAAATTATGCAAAACTTCTAAATATATCTGACAATAATATCAATGTACTCCAGTGATTACATCAGGGCTAAAATGGTGATATTGAATTTAAAAATGTTAATTTATTAGAGTCGGCAACATAAAGAATTTAGAGCAAATGTCCCAACTACCTAATCTATCACCAAAATTTAAGGAATTTATATAACGAAATCACGAAGGATTTAATGTTTCCAAAACTTGTTATTCTGTCACTTGCGTTTTCTCTTTTCAAAAAGTGTAATAAAGATTTAAACTGATTTAAATTCAAATGATCTAACGTACATTTAGTTCGAAAATAGAATACGACCCAAATTAAATATGCATGATCTCTTAATGCTGACACATATTTAACTACTTTTTAAATGACTTCCAAATGCTGCTCGACGTATTGACCAATATCACTAAATGAAGGAATTTGCTTGATGTCGCACCGACACACATTGGGAAAAAAGCACCTTTTTTGGACAAAAATCGACCGACAGTACAATTCTTAACGGATTTTGATGTTTTTTTTTTTTAGAAATGACCGAAAGTCTTTCAGGTGTAACGAGTGACTGCGATTATTTCACTCTGACTAAACGAAAATTTGTTATTTAACAACAAAGTTTAAACTTTCTTTGTCTAACTTTTCAGTGATACCATTTCTGTTGAGATTTCCAAATTTATTAAAACAGATTATAAATCAATTTAACGACTAACTAAAAATAATTCCTAGTAGGTTAGATTAAGAAAAAAAATTTTATAATGTTATAAACAAACTATTGAACAAAAGTCATTTTTTCGTGATTTGCAATAATTAGCTATTTTAAATCCATAGATTTTGTAATAAATATGACAGATAATAGTGTGCGCTTACAATTGATTAAGAATAGCTGCTGTTTACAAACTATTTAAACAATTTTTAAAAACAAATGTACACTTTAACCATTTTTTCATATATAGGCTTCATTTTTTTCGGAATCAACTTAAAATTTTTTTCCGAAGACTCCTTCCTGCCATATTTTTCATGATTACAAAAACTGTTAATTATATAAAAAAGTTTTGTAAACAAATGCTCATATTGACCATTTTTTCATGAATAGGCCTAATTTTTTTGCAAAATGAACTAGAAATATCTTTCCTGGGACTCCTTGATATCATATTTTTCATGTTGACAAAAATTGAAGTTAATTATATAAATAATTTTATAAACAAATGCACATTTTTACCATTTTTTCATGAATAGCCTTCATTTCTTTTACGGAATTAATTCGAAATGTTTTGCCAAAGATCCCTTTGCTGCCATACTTATCATAATGACAATAATTGTTAATTATATAAACAATTTTTATAAACAAATGTACATGTTGACCATTTTTCCATGAATAAGTCTGATTTTTTGCTGAATGAACTAGAAATGTCTTTCCAGAGACTCCTTGCTATCATATTTTTCATAGTGACAAAAACTATCAATTGTATAAACAATTTTTATAAACAAATACACATTTTCACCATTTTTTCTTGAACAGATTTAATTTTTTTTGCAGAATCAACTCTAAATGTTTTGACAAAGACTCCTTGCGGCCATATTTTTTATAATGACAATAATTAATAATAATATAAACGATTTTTATAAACAAATGCATATTTTCACAATTGTTTCATTATTAGACTTCATTTTTTTGCGAAATCAACACAAAATATCTTGTTAAAGATTCCTTGCTGTCATATTTTTCATAGTGACAAAAACTGTTAATTATATAAACAATTTTTATAAACAAACGCAAATTTTCACCATTTTTTCATGAATAGGCTTAATTTTTGTTTAAAGAATTAATATCTTCTATCAATTTGAAATATATGACACCAAGGAGTCTTTAACAAGACATTTTTTTTCGGAATCAACTCGAAATGTCTTGTTTGGTCTTCAAACGAAAATTAAGCTTATTCATGAAAAAATGTTGGAAATGTGCGTTTGTTTATAAAAATTGTTTATATAGTTAACAATTACTCTGATGATGAAAAATATAGCAGCAAGAAGTCTTTGGCAAAATATTTCGAGTTGATTCCACAAAAAAAAAAAATGAAGCGTATTTATGAAAAAATGGTGAAAATGTGCATTTATCATAAAAATTGTTTATATAATTCAGTTTTCGCTACTATGAAAAATATTATAGCGCAAGGAGTCTCTGGAAAGATATTTTTAGTTCATTCCCAAAAAAAATTTGACCTATTCATGAAAAATTTGTAAAAATGTGCACTTGTTTATAAAAATTGTTTATATAATTAAAAGCTTTTGTAATTATGAAAAATATGACATCAAGAAGTCTTTGTCAAAACATTTCAAGTTGATTTCTCAAAAAAATTAGGCCTATTCGTGAAAAAAAGGTCAAAATGTGCATTTGCTTATAAGAATTGTTTATATTAAACAATTATTGTGATTATGAAAAATATGACAGCAAGAAGTCTTTGGCAAAACATTTCAAGCTGATTCTGCAAAAAAAAAATGAATCCTATTCATGAAAGAATGGTTAAAGTGTGCATTTGTTTATAAAAATTGTTTAAATAATTGATGAACAGCTAGTGATGAATTCAAGCGAGATCTCGTCTTTCAAGATCTTTTCTCGACGTTGTCTTGTTATTATCAAGAATCTTGAAAAAATTATTGAATTGCACTAATCTATATGTTACCATAGTCACCTACACATTTTCACCCTACTTCATGTTGGCAAAAGCAAGATTTCTCGAAAAAAGCATAAAAAATATTTGACTATTCCAGAATCTTGGTTAAAAATATTCTCCAAATTTCGAGCGATATGAAGCAAGATTAAGGTTTTCTTGTCTTAAGGTGTATCACTATAAACAGTAGCTATTCTTAACTAATTGTAAGCGCACAATATTATCTGTCATATTTCATATAAAATCTATAGATTTGAAATAGCTAATCATTGCGAATTACGAAAAAATGACTTTGGTTCAATAGCTTGTTTATAACATTATAAACAATTTTTGTTCTTACTCTAACCTACTGGAAATTATTTTTAGTTAGTCATTACACTGATTTATGACCTGTTTTAATAAATTTGAAAATCTTAAAAGAAATGGTATCACTGAAAAGTTAGACAAAAGAAAGTTTAAACTTTGTTGTTAAATAACAAATTTTTGTTTAGTCAGAATGAAATATTCGCAGACACTCGTTATACCTGGAAGACATACGGTCATTTCTAAAAAAAAAAAACAGCAAAATCCATTAAGAATTGTACTGTCGGTCGATTTTTGTCCAAAAACGGTGCTTTTTCCCCACTGTGCGACGCCCTCCTAATATCAATTCAAGTCTGACGTAAATCTTCCGAAACACCTTAATATAGAAGAGAAGTGCGTTTATCATTTATTACATCTTGAGTAATTTATTCTTGCGTCATTTAAATCTCTTGGTCAAGAAATCCAGAAACAGATATAAAAAGTACCTCTCAATTTGTCAGTTTGGAAATTGAATCTTATTAAATCACCTGTCTTCATCAAGACATGAAATCAAGTCATTCCAACCTCAATGACTTCCAAGGAAAAACTCACCTTTTCCTCAAGAACCTATCGAATTCCATCAGTCCTTGTACTAAACTTATGCAACCTAGCTATAAAATTACACTCACTAACCTTCTCCTTTTTCTGCTTACAGGTCATCGTGCGTCGAAAGAAGGAGCAAGGTCGTGGGTGACAGAGACGGTGTGATGAGCGGATACTTCGGTAGAAGCACCCTGTCCCCTCTGCTGCACGACCCCAAGTACCCTCCAGCCATGCGGGAGAAAGACTCCAGCCCCAGGAAGATGCCAGGGCACATTAGTCCCAAACAAGCTAGCATATACCCCCTAAGCGTTCGAGTTTCGGACGTGGAAGAGTTGCCATATGACCTTAGCCATGGTCAAGGTCGAGGAAGTCCCACCATGAACCAACAACCCCACATGAGTCCAGCAGCAAGGCCCCCTCAGCCTCACCAGCACGAACTAGATTCTGAGCCCTTGGACCTTCGTGTGGACCACAAAAAGGAGAGAATAAGAGACGAGAACCAAAACGAAGCCGAGGTGATGAACCAAAACAGCCTTGGTCTCCCCTATCACACAGTTCTCTTTCCCCAGCATCACGCTGTCCATCCCCTGGTCCTAGAGGCAATGTACAGATCTCACCACCACTCAAGTTCAGTACCAGACTTGCCCAAAATCCAAGTCAGGGCTCTTCCCACAATGGTACCACTGCCTCCAAACCGGTTTTCCTCAGTCACTTCCGGTTCATCTCAGCCACCAGCAAGAGCTCCAAGTCCGCCTCCAACACAGCAGCATCAGCAGAACACACCACCTCAATCTCAACAGCAGCAGAGTTCCAGCCTTCCTCCTTATTCGATTGCTGTCTCCACTGGATTGAAGCCCAAGGACAGATATTCTTGTAAATTCTGTGGCAAGGTCTTCCCCAGATCTGCTAATCTCACGAGACATCTTCGAACTCACACTGGAGAACAACCTTACAAGTGCAAGTACTGTGAAAGGTCCTTCAGCATCTCTAGTAATCTGCAGCGTCATGTGAGGAATATTCATAATAAGGAGAAGCCTTTCAAGTGTCCTCTTTGTGAGAGGTGTTTCGGACAGCAGACGAATTTGGATCGTCATTTAAAGAAGCATGATGCTGATGGACCAACGATACTGGATGAGGTGAGGTCCAGGTACCATGGACAATTGCCAAGGACTGATGACTCTTACTTTGAGGAGATTCGAAGTTTCATGGGGAAGATTACATCTCAGAGGCAAGGGATTCCCTACTTTCCGAGTCTTTTGGGTCCTTCTGGGGAGGATTTTAGAAACGATAAGCAACAGTTGCAGATGGAGGAGAAAAGGGGGGATTCTTCCTACTTTAGTGACAGGGATAATCTGAGTTCGAGGTCAAGTAGCAGTGCAAGCAGACCTGAGAGTGTCCACGAGGAGCAGAGGGAAACCAATTCGCCTCCATTATCCCCTGGGAATAATACTTGATCATTTTGGATTGATGGAATTGATTGGTTGAAGAAGGAATCAATTGATGTTGATGGAATGCAGAAGGAAGCAATTGATGATGATGGAAGGAAGAAGGAATCAATTGATGATGATGGAAGGAAGAAGAAATCAATTGATGATGATGGAAGGAAGAAGAAATCAATTGATGATGGTGGAAGGAAGAAGGAATCAATTGATGATGGTGAAATAAAGAAGGAATCAATTGACGATGATGGAATGGAGAAGGAAACCCAAGACTAATCCGAGGTGCTCCAAGACCGGAAGTTTGATGAAAGGTGGTGCCAGAGATACCTTTGACGAAGGCTGTACCTGTTTAAAGATGAAATGGAGAGGAAATACTATAAATAGCAGTTCTGCCAACTCTGAAAGCGTTTATTGTATACATATTCGCTGAACGAGCAGGTCTTGCGATTAGATTAGGTAGATTATAACCCTATTCTTAATTTGAGCCGAGAGTCGTGATGACCAGGTCACGATTTCGAATCGTCTGTTTGGAACGAAGTTAGCTGGAAAAACGAAAGAAAAAGAAAGAGGCAGGAAATTATTCCATTTTCTCTTCTCTTTGTCTTTTTTTTTCATCTGATCTTAATTTACTTGGTCCATGACGTTCGTTGGTTGGTTCTGCGTCGTTGAGATTCTGAGGAATTTGGTTATTTTTACAACATTTCAAACGATAATTTTTCCTTTTCGTTTTGGAGATCAGGAATGGATTCTGTTTGTCAGATGATAAATAATCTAGAACAAGAATTACTAAATAAGAAAGAAAGAGTAAATTAAAAAACATAGTCTATTGTTAAATTGTGGAAACCCTCTATTAATGTTTGTTATGTTTTAAAAATATAATTTATGTAACATTGTTTTTTCACGCATATTTAAGTTTCTGCGTATCGATTGCTTGCTGAAAATTCCCCCGGTAAGAACGGAGGAATCTGAGAAAATAAGAAGAAAAGGGAGAAAGAGAGAGAAGGAGAGATCAACAACGAAAGAGATAAGAAAAAGTTATTTGTGAGAGATTGGCAATACTTCTCTGAAACGACAGAGCCGAGTATTCGTGGTATCCTCTCTGTCGTAATCGTCGAGCCTGCTTTTTTCGCGCTTTCGATATCGCTAGTCACCGCAACGAGCAGAAGACTAAAATCGGAGAGGAGGGTGGTTGGGGAATTGACAAAAAAAATGAGAACATAAAGAGCCGGTCAATTCGTTCCGGCAGGAAATACGGCGTGATTGTCGATTTTACGACCTAGAAAGTGAATTTAAGAATCTGCGGAGATTCAACGACCCAGTGCCCAATCTAGAATCACGCAAGAGCTTCAATTGCTTGATTAGAAATCGCTAGGAATCTTAACGAAAGTTTTGACACTGCAGCAAAAACCGATATTGGCTAAATAGGTCTTAGGAACTATTCGATTTTACTACCGATTTCAATACTGTATTCAACTTAACTATTAAATTCTCCCATTGTTGAGAAAGTTTCTGAATCATAAAACAATTCTCCAGCTTCATGTACATTTCGTAACTATAAATTTTTTAAAAAGTCGTTAACTTTTAATCACTAGATTAAAAAATCATGCATAATTTATGAAGTAAAATGAATTATGGATAATCACTATGCAAAAAATGATGTATACACAGTAAATCTGAAGGTATCAAAAGTTTTCAACAAATGGGAACCATACTGTTAGAAATATGTACCAATATCTGATTGAAACTGTAAATACATACTTTATCACTGTTAGAAAATTCTTGAAACTTCAATCGCTTTTCAATTACTGTGATTCGGTAATTTCATTTCATTTCTTATCTCCTAAAAAAAATTTTTCTTATACTTGTCGCATAAGAAAGGCAAAAAATTGTTAACTTGTAAAGTTAATAATTATAATCAAATTTTATTAACAAATAATCGACATTAGGGGTTATTCGTCTTCAAAGTATATTTCTGCTCTGAAATTTCTTTCTTTCTTCGTTAGGATGATACGTCGCCATTCAAATTTAAGATTAGATGTTATTAAATAATTCTATAAACAAATTATATAAACAAATATACATTTTAGTCGTTCTTAAGCGAAAAGAAATAATTTTTTCTTCTATTCTTGTTGAAATTTTATTGTAAATGATGTTTTCTGGAAAAATTCTGCTATGCATTACTAATCGTTTATTTTATAAACAAATTATATAAACAAATATACATTGCAGATATTTATAGGTGGAAAGAAATTATTTATTCTTTTATTATTTTTTAAATAATATTTCCAATGATGTGTTTTGATGAAATTTTATTATTCATCACTATTTGTTCATTTTGTAAACAAATTATGTGCACAAATGCACATTTTAGGCGTTTTCAGGCAAAAAGAAATTGCTTTTTCTTCTAATCTGGTTGAAATTATATTGCTAATGATGTTTTCTGGAAAAATTTTGCTATGCATTACTAATCGTTTATTTTATAAACAAATTATATAAACAAATGTACATTGCAGACATTTATAGGCAGGAAGAAATGGTCTATTCTTTTATTATTTTTTAAATCATTTTTCCAATGATGTGTTTTGATGAAATTTTATTATTCATCACTATTTGTTCATTTTGTAAACAAATTATGTGCACAAATACACATTTTAGACTTTTTCAGGCAAAAAGAATTCGCTTTTTCTTCTAGTGTTACTGAAATTATATTTCCAATGATGTTTCCAGAAAAAATTTTGCCGTTTTTCACTTTTTGTTTATTTTATAAACAAATTATATAAACAAATGTAAATTTTAGGCATTTATGGACAAAAATAAAGCGTTCTTCATCGTATTTATGTTGAGATAACAGAGCAATAGCGGTATTCATGCATTTTTATAAGTCACTTGTTTTTCATTCATTCTTGATGAGGTAATTTGAAACAAACGTAAAATAAGTGATTCTTAAAAATGCAAGTATACCGTTATCGCATTCAGCTACTAAATCATATTGCCAGTGACATTTTCTGATGAAGATTTTCTGTCGAAGAACATCATTCACAATATAATTTTAACAAAACTAGAAGAAAGAACGATTTATTCGGCCAATAAACGCCTAGAAAGTGCATTTGTTCACCTTTTTTGTTTATAAAATAAACAAATAGTGATGAATAACAAAATTTCATCTCGACACTTCATTGTCAATATAATTTAAAAAGTAATAAAAGAAAAACTATTTATTTCTGCCTATAAATGTTTGCAATGTACATTTGTTTATAAAATAAACGATTAGTGATGCATAGCAAAATTTTTCTAGAAAACATCATTGGCTGTATAACTTCAACAAGATTAGAAGAAAAATTGATTTCTTTTCGCTTAAAAGCGCCTAAAATGTGCCTTTGTTTATATAATTTGTTTATAAAATAAACAAATATTGATGAATGGCAAAATTTTTTCAGAGAACATCATTGGTAATGTAATTACAACAAGACTAGAAGAAAAAATGATTTTTTTCTGTCTATAAATATCTGCGATGTACATTTGTTTAAATTATTTTTTTAATAAAATTAATAACATATATATTTGTATTTTTATAAAAATTAAATAAACAAAAAATAAAAAATCTACTCTTACCAATCTTTGAAGAATTTAGTCCGGAATTTTTCAAAAAAAAAATCTAAAATCGCTGCATAATTGCGTTCATGTCATTTTAAACCTCGTTTTTTGATTTCAACCGTGTGGACTGGTATGATTACTGGGGCATTTATGAATTTTCAACCACAGTAAATGAAAAGTGAATTTTTAAGAAATTTTTAACAGTGTAGTTTTCAACTTTTAGTAACATTTTGCTACCTTTAGATTTACTGAACATGCACATTTGCACAGTTTTTTGCATAGTATGACCATCACACACAAATTATGCATAATTTTTCCACCCATGCACAATAGCTGTTAATTATTAATAATTACTGCTAATTGTTCTTCGTTATGCAAAAAAAAGTGTGGCTTTCGTTTTATCAGAAATTTCAAGTAATCAGCGATTGCAAAAAATGGAAGTTAAGGAGGTAAATTGCAAAACTACTTTCCTCCGAGACGTAACCCGGTATCCGAAACGAAGTAGTAATTTCTTCTCAGATCTGATTACCCTGATAAAAATCGGTTTATCGACTGGAGAACGCGTATGCCATTACGGTGAATGCAGAATCCGCACTCGCATGTCGAGTTTACACATAGGACGAGTTTCCCGTCGATGGAGGGAATTGACTTCACAGGGAGGGACTTGAGGGGAAAAAATGGCACCGGTACTCTGGCAACTTAACTCTCAGAGCAAGGAACGCAGAATCCAAAGCCGCGTATTAAGTCAACCGTGCGTTTCGTTTCCTCTCTCGGCGATCACTCGATAAATTCTCGCCTATATCGATACTGCAGCAGACGAACGATTTAATAATATAAACGTCTTCCGCTCCACGATGGCGCGGAATCGATCTCACTTTCTAACGCCGGGGGAGATGTGAGTATCACAAGTTTAGAATTCAAGTACTCTATAATCCACATTCGTGGATATTTAATTTGGGAGCTTTAAAGATGAAGCAGTGCAAATTTGAAAAAATGTATTCTGAACCCAGGTGGAAAAATTAAGCATAATTTATGTCACTATGTAAAAAATTATGTCTAATTTATATCACTATGCAAAAAATTATGCATACATAGTAAATCTAAGGGTATATTATATCAAAATGTTGCAAACAATTGAAACATTAAGCCACCTGTTTTTGGTGAGATTCTATTTTCACCTGTTTGGATAATTTACTAGATAACATTTATTCCTGTAGTAAATTTAGAATATCAAACCACTGTACATAAATTTTTTAACAATCAAAAACAGTTAAAAATAAATGCAAGAAAATATTTTAAAAATTCATGGGAAGTGAAAATCGCCTGATTCTACCTTTTTTATGTTCTTTTGCACCTATTTAAAGGAAAATAATTTTTTATCTCTAAATTAATTACTTAAAATTCTAATTATTTAAACTGCATGCATTACACTAAGAGAAATTTTCTGAAACTTCAACCAGTTTTTATTTACTTTACTTGAAAATTCATTTACTTGTGGTTGAAAATTCATTTATTGTGGTTGAAAATTCATTTATTGTAGTTGAAAATTTATTTATTATGGTTGAAAATTAAGTTACTATGGTTGAAATTTTACTTACGGTGGTTGAAAATTAATTTACTTTTAGCTGAAAATTTATTTATTTTAGTTGAAAATTCATTCATTTTAGTTGAAAATTTATTTACTCTTCGTTGACAATTGTTTCAGTTACGAAAATTTTATAAAACTTCAACTAAGTTAATTGAAGTTTCAACCAGATATTTCCAACAGTGCGCGTACTTTGCATAATGACCATCGATATAAATCATTAAACATAAATTATGCATAATTTTTTCACCTGGGTAAGCATTATGGAAGGCTGGAAAAAAATGAATTTTTTAGACTTCGCTTTGAATAAACGAGTTGAAGTTGAAAATCTCGACAAAAGTGATAGATCAATATATAGATAGCTCGTCTGCATTTCTAGCTATTTCAGTTATTTTCTTCCGCACGGAAAAAAGTAGTTCCTATAAATTTACAGAAATATGGAAATGGTCATTTTTATTGAAAATCTGTTAGGTTCACTGAAAATTCTGTAAGATTTATCGAAAATATCAGTAAAAACAACAGGATTTAATATGCTTTCACCATTTCTCAGGAATTTTTGCAAAAATCTATAAAATCAACTTTTTTTCTCCGTGCGGCACTAAGTTACTAATCTTAACAGAAATAATTGATTTTCTAAGACTTCTGATACAGGAAAAAGCTTGTGTCGATTATTAAAAGTTAGAATCTCAATATGTATGTTGAAAAAATTATTTTTGACGAAGTTTTCAACTTTAACCCGTTTCTGTCAAATGAAGATATTATTTTCAAAGTCCATCAAAAATCACAGAAATCTATTTTTAACTGTAGAAAAAGATTTCTGTATTTTAATCGAAAAACTTAATTAATTAATTCATTCATTCATGTTTAAATAAAAAAGTGCATGCAAACAAATTTTTTATATATACGTCAAAGCAAATCCTTTTCTCATTGATTATAAATTTAAATTAATGATTCTAAATCACATAAATCGTTTTTAATATCATCAGAACGTTAACGAAGAAAAATAGTGCCTTAAAGTTTACAGAAATGGAGACAGAGTATGCTTTTTCTGTAATTTTTAAAGAAAATCTGTTAAATTTACTGAAAATTCTGTAAAATTTACCAACAATATCAGTAAAAACAACAGGATTTGGTATGCTGTTAACATTTCTCTTGAATTTTAGTAAAAATCAGTTCAATTAACAGAATTTCGCTGTTGAAAGACACTGTTAGAAAAATTTTGAAATTTCAACCACTTTTCATTTACTGTGGTTGAAATTTAATTTCTGCGGTTGAAAATTCATTTATTATAGTTGAAAATTCTTTCATTTTGGTTGAAACTTCATTTAGTTTTGATTGAATATTAGTTCAGTTACGGTGATTGAATAAAACTTCAATTCAAGTAATTGTAGTTTTTTCTAATAGTGTAACACTGTTAGAAAATTCTTGATAAGTCAACCACTTTTCATTTACAGTGATTGAAAATTACTGCGGTTAAAATTTTTTTTACTGTTTCAAATCTCATCTA
>JBAGKK010013825.1:0-11875 GCA_037177015.1 Euceroptres primus
CTTTAACGAAGTACAATTGATGAAAAAAACACAATTGATGAAAAAAACAACAATGTAGTTGAAAAATTTATTTTTTACAATTTCCACAAAATTTATCTTCGAGGGTCAATACAATTCCCCAGCGATTATTATAATGTTCAGAATTTCCGTCTGAATATTAGTTGTTTTTTTTTAGAGAAAAAAAAACAACAACATTAGTTTGTTTCTTTAGAAAGAAAAGCACAGGTACAATTTTTTTAAACTAAGATTCAAATGTAATTTTTGAACATTATTGAACAAAATCAGGAAATAATTCGTCTTCTTTCTGACAATTTTTTAGAATATGTTCAGTGGAACAATTGCTTATCCTATACAAATTTTTAGTACCTTGCCTTATTTCCTAGAAAAATTCGAAAATTCGATGTCATGAAAAAGAATCTCCTAACCACAAAAATGGTGTAGCCTACATAAATCTTACAGAAGGTCTTCATTATTTATATGAGTAAAAATTTAGATACAAATTGGAAAATATTTAAAATGTGGATTTATCGAGAAAATCAACTCTTTGCAATTTCCAAAAAATCTCTTCTATTCTATTAATTTTGAACTTTTTATCAATTTTCCTGAGCATTTAAGAGAGAGCTGAAAACTACATCAGAATTCGGATAAAAAATTAGATTATAATGATTAGTTCAAAAACTACAGAAGTTTAAAAAAATAATTTGTTGCTTTTTGAAAATTATCCTTAAGGTATTATGGACCAGAAAATAGCTCTCGGGAAAGTATATTTAATCATATTTTTAAGATTTGCAATATTATTATTGGTGGTATTATTTAAAAAAGAATAAATTATTTTTAAAAAAATTTCCAACCCAAAAATTATTTACTTAAAACATTTTTTTTCTACCGAATTTTTTTTTCTTATCAGTTCTTTTACCAAATTTTTAGAAATGAAACGATTTTAATGAACGATAGCTTATTTTCTCGGGTAAAATATTCTTTATAACTTAACCTTAACCAATTTTAAAAAATAAATAAATTATTATCAAAAATAATTATTTGTTTCTAAAATGATTGTTTAAAAAATTATTATTTAATGATTTCAGCCATTACTAAATTTATTTTTAAGTTTTGGATGAGGTCAAGTTGTGAAGAATCTTTTTCCCGACAAAAGAAGCTATCATTTATTGAAATCGTCCTATTTTTAAAAATTTGATAGAAGCGATAAGAAAAAAGTTCAATCGAAAATCAAATTGTTTAAATAAATAATTTGTGTATGTTTCAAAATTTTTCATGAAAAATCTTTTAAACAATACCATCAATAATAATAATAATAATCTTTCAATTCTTCAAAATATTAAATATGTTTTCCCGAAACTTGTTTTTTCGAATCCATAGTAAAAACTACGTGGAAAAATTTTTCTCTCGAATTAAAAATAATACGGATCCCCTCACAGTAAAAAAAATCCTAAAAATTGTTACACCTTAAAATGGTTTTGATTAAATTCAGTACACTTTTGTCTTGATTTAAGCAATGTTAGTCTAAATTTAATACCACTCTACCTGAATTTCAGAATTGAGTCTTAAATTCAGACAAATTTTACTTAAAATCAAATCAATTTTGCTTAAATCCAGACATATTTTACTGAATTTAATCCAAACCATTTTAAGGTGTAACAATTTTAAGTATTCTTTTTTGGCCGAGGATATTTTTACGAAATTTTCAACTAGCATAAAATTAAGACAAATTCTATAATAATAGTCATAGCCCATACTATGTGCTTATTTGATCTGAAAAATAACATTTCGACGACGAAAGACTCTGTGACTTGAAGTGTGATTTGAAATAGATTACATCTACTTGAAGTAGAAAAAGTATAATTTTGATACCAAATAACGAAGCCGATTAATTTTATTATTTGATGTAAAAAAATAATACAAAATAAAATTTATTTTTTAAAAGAATGAGTTCTTTGGGAAATGAAGTGAATTGATATTTATAATATGAATAAAGATTTGCCCACGCCAATGTTTCAGGAAAAAGATCGCCAGAGGCTAAGGGCCATTTGTTCTGAGTCAGTTCCCGGAACGAGATTACGAGATTTTATTTTATCTGCGTGCGCGTATATTCACCTGTTCGTTACCGTTTCCTTGAAGTAACATTTTCAACTTTTGTAATCGGCAATTCGCCTGCAAATTGGCCAATTGACTTCCGGTACCCTGTAGTCGAGTTGTGGATAACTTTGAGCCTCCAAGTAGATTGTTGGCCAAATTCACGTCGCGTTTTCCATTGGTCCACCCTCTACTGTATTGAAATGTTTGGCAGTTTACAACAATCACCGCCAATGAGAGAGCTAGGATTATTGATGTCCAACGTCCCATATCTATAAATTACAAAAGACATCAAAATTCAAAATTGATTTCTTAAATAGAAAATCAATCATTCATTTCTCAAGTCAATTAATTTTTGTTTATATATTTTGTTTTTAAATATATATTTTTTTAAATATAAATATAGGGGAGAGTGACTCGATCTGGATAAAAAAAGTTTTAACTTTATAATAATTAAACATTTTACAAAAAAAAAGAAAAGTATTACGCACCAAATTAAAGACAAAACATTTCTTTAAACAATACTAGTAACGTAACAAAGATTATACCAGATATTTATCTGTAATTAATCTTTTTCTAAACCATTGCACTGTTATCCAGATGAGGATTTGGAATCACGAACCGAATAATCGTGTTTTGCAACACTCACGGTGTTAATTGATCGATATTTCACTTGATCTTATTGAATAGCATTTCAGCACTGTTACTTTTAAATGTTTTTATCTTGATGAAAGTAATATTTTTAAATATATTGTACAAAATACACCAGCTATTATCTCTATCGTATTTACTATTAAATGATGACAGCCACTTCTGCCAAATTCAAATTTTGAAAAACCTATTAAAATAGCTATTTGTTTTATGTTAGCAAAATGTGCGGGTCATTTGAAAAACTTTTGAGTGTTTTTTCATGAATTATCCAGATCGCGGAAAATTACATTACCAATAAAAACATCTTAATTACGTTGTTTGTGATAATTACAAGTCTATTTCTACTGTGGAAAGTTTTAAGGCCAAATGTTCCATGAAGACAAAGAACAAAAGAAACAGTTGTAAAAAATCCTACGGCAATAAAAATAACGAAATTATCAGAAGTAAAATGAAAATAGGTCGAAAACACATTTTTTAATTTTTTGATTCAACAGCGGAAAATAAGTGGTAAACCGTATCATGACAAAATCTTTTTTTGATAATTTTAGTTATAAAAAATTACTCCAGTTCGTTTAATTCAAATATTTAGACATTTTTACGTATTATTCAAGTCGAGAACCTACCAGTTCGGGTCATTCTTCCCTACAGTCCCCCTCCCCCCATTTAAATAAAACAAACAATTGTTAAACAAATAATTATCTATCTAAGTAATTTAGAATCAATTTTGGAAAACCATTTTATCATTGTAATAACTGCTCTAGATTCTTTTCCTTGTTTGTAGTTTAATTATCTGCTTCTTTTTTCCTTATCTTGATGTAAAAATAATGTTGTAATTAAATTATTACAAATAAGAGTAAGTTAGATGGTAATTAAGAACTAAACTCTTTTCTGTTATAAATTGTCTGTGTATTAGAGGTAGATAATTTTTTTCTATTTTTTCATTTTATGAGCAATGACACAGTGACAAATTGGAGAGGAAAGCAGGCTAATTTGTGTCGTACAACGAGCATGCATTTAAAATAATGGCCAACTTAAATGGCTGTCGGACTCGGTTGACCAGTCGAATAAACAATCCGTACAAAATGATGCAGCAAAATTGCAAGCCCATTTGTTGCCTTTTTTTCTACTCACGTTACGGTTCTCGACAAAACCACTTGCGACTGAATGGTTGTGAAATATCCTTATATAAATAATTCTTGACCGATAAACGATCTGCGAACTAAATACGCTGAATCGAAAAATTCACTTGCAAATTAAATTTATACATGAAGATTGACTTCAAATTGAGATTGATTGATCAAACAGGAAGACTTCAAATTCCTGTGTAATATACTATGTGAAAGAACAAAGATTGATGCGTAGTTAATAGCATTTTTTATAACTCGGGATGCATAAAAGTGCAATGAAAAATGTATACTGCTCTGAGACATATCCTTCATATTCAGAGAATACTTTTTTATACCTTCAGATGTCTTTTATTTTTTTTTATTTCCAGTTACAAATAAAGTAATAGCTTCAAAGACCCTTTAGAATTACTTTTTGAATCAAACTGAATAAAACTGATAAAAACATAAATATTTGCAAATTTTCAAAGGAGAATTAATCGCATAAAGGATTCGCATAAAGGATTAATCGCATATCCTCATAAAGGAAGAAATAATTATATCGATTGTATATAGCAACGTCAATGAAAATTCAACTGTGAAAATTATTTCACAAAATTTGTTAATAAATTATTTCCACAATAATAATATAGTCGGTCATAAAAGGGTTTTAAAATAGGTCAATCGATTCGTCTCGTCAAAAGGAATAAATTTGGTACTTAAAATATTGCTATATTCCAAAAATTGAAAAAAAGTTTTACTTGTAAACAAAAAAATCCAAAATTCAAAATTTTAGGCGTGGAAATATTTTGTTTGTAGATTACAAACATTCTATTGAATGTATTTTGATTCTATTCTTATCAAAATTAAATACCACCCCATATTAAAAAAATGATTTATTGAAAGTCTTTCATTACTTAAAAGTGTGACAAAAATTATTGAAAATTTCGAATTTTGCAAATTTACTTTTTGTTATATCAAAACATTTAATCAATCTCAATTTTTTGGTAGGAAAAGGTGTATTTCAGTACAACCACCAAATCTAGAGCAAATTTTCTTGATAATAACTAAAATTGGAAGAAAAATAACATCTAAAACGATTTTTGAGAAAAATATAAAATCAAAAAAAATCTCTTCTTATCTAATACGGCTCAAAACTTGATAAATTTTGAACACTATGTGGGACTATAATGCTTCCAAATTTCATAAACCTAGCTCAACTTGTTTGCAAGATATTTTCGTCGTTGCAAAGCTTCCTTTATGAGGAAGCAATTTAACAAATTTTAAAAGAAAAATGAAAGGGCGATATAAAGCGTTTTAGAAAAAATAGTTGGATCTATAATTGTTTATTTAATATTAGTTATTTGAGATTTTTTTCGCATTAGAAAAAATCTTAATTCTGATTCAATCTTCAACATTGATGGCATATTTTGTTCTTTAAAATATTATCGACAATTCTATTTGGTTAAATTTTATTTAAAATAATCTTGTTAGGTAAATAGCGAATTAAAAAAATATTACTTAATTGGCAATTTGTTTCATGCAAACTTAACTGTTTTTTAATAAGAACCAACGAAATTGAATTGTGGATAATATTTTAATGAAAAAAATAAGCTATCAATAATGAAGATTGAATCAAAAGTACATTTTTTCAAACGCGAAAGCAAAAACATAAAATCTCAAATAATTATGTCAAATAAATTATTTTATTTTATTTTCATTAATTTAATAATAATTTAATTTAATAATAATTTTATTTTAAGTAAATAAGATTCGACTTTTTTTCTACATTGCAATAAGATTTCTCTTCCAAAATTTATTATATTGAACAATTCGGTTATTATCCTCGATTTTATAAACTGTTTAAAAAATTATTAAAATTTTAGGTGCGATAAGAACATCCTTAAGGAGGAATTAGACAGACAATTGGGAAAAAAGTTAATCAAAGCGTCCATTTTGTCAGTTTTATTATTTTAAACATTTTAATATCGAATTTTTTATTGAAAATATGGAGAATTTTATTTCCAATAAAATGAGCCATCAAAAGTTTTATTCGCATAATAATTATAGATTTTTGTATTCAGAATCGATAGACAAATTTTACCTGTTTTTCACCAAAATCTATCTATTGATTCCGAATACAAAAAATCTATAATTCTTATCCGATTAAAACTTTTGATGGCTCATTTGATTCGAAATACAATTTCCCAAATTTTCACTAAAAATAATACGATAATAAAATGTCAAAAATATTTTAAAAACTGACAAAATGAACGCTTTAACTAACTTTTTTTCTGATTGTCCAATTCCTCCTTAAATTGAATCTAATTCATGGTGCAGAATAGGGTGTCGCACGAAATCTCGATTTTTCGATTTTCCAAAACCTTGAAGCGGAAATTTCTTTCTCATGGAGAAACAGTTATTCCGCATTTTTCAGTTTAAAAAATGATTTAGAGGTCGCTAACGTTTTTTTCTCGAAAAGGTGACCTCAAGGGTGTAATAATTTTTATCTTCTACAATTTTAAATTTTTCATCAAAACTAAAGGTAACAGTTCTTCATAGAGTTGTGCAAATACTTCCAAATTTTTGTCATAATTCATAATGAGCAAAAAGTTTTTAATGAGTATTTTATATCTTTAAAGCATCGATTTTGGTATAAATTTAAGTTTTGAGGGCCAAAAAGGACCTTAAATTTTGTTTTAAAATGAAAATTACCGGGAATATTTATAACGCAATTGACAAGAAGCTTCTAAAAATTGAACTTAATTAACTTAGTAAATAAAAAGATTTTAAATTAAAAATTTCGTAACCAATAAAATCACCTAAATCTTGAGAATAGTAAGGGGTTTAATTGAGAAAAATAGTTTTAAAACCTTTACTATTTTCAAAATTTGGGAAATTTTATTAATGTTTAAGACATTTTTAATTTAAAAACTTTTTATTTACTAAGTTAATTGAGTTAAATGTTTTATGGTGCGGAAATTTTGTCGTCAATTACGTTATAAATATTCCCTATGAGTTTCATATTTAAAAAAAATTTTTAGGGTCGTTTTTGACCTCCAGAACAACTTAAATTTATCCAAAAGTCGACGCTTTAAAGATATTAAACACTCATTAAAAATTTTTTGTTCATTATGACAAAAATTTGGGAGTATTCGCACCCCTCTGTGAAGAAATATTACCTTTAGTTTTGATGAAAAATTTTTAACTGTAGAAAATAAAAATTATTACACCCTTTAGGTCACGTTTCCGTTTTAGAAAATCGGGATTCATGCGACACTCTAGTGCAGAATCAAAGCAATAAAAGTACAAAGAAAGTTTTTTTACCCTTAGAGTTAAATGACTGTAGACTGACTGTAGTATATATAAGGGCCCCCGAAAATTTTGGAAGGCGTGACGCTAATTTTAAAGGAAACCATTAACGGTACGCGCGTCCCTGGTCATTAAGATAGGAGTAAGTGCTACTAAGTGTCCCCTGGATAAAATACACCAGGTCCAGAGCCAGCATCTTGGCCTTACATATATGTATAGAAACCGTTTTCATCCGAGTCAACACTTGGGGCCAAATATAGAGGTAGAGGAAGAAATAAAAAAGTGAGAGAAGAAGAATTGAGAAAACCTTCAGTTATATAGCGCTTGCCAATAATGGCAATATTGCGGATACCGCAGTACCATAGAGTCGGTATTGCCATTTTTATTGCTTATAATCGCAGGGTGAGTATTGCTCTTTGATAGTTCGCAGAACGACGCAACTTCCAGAGTAACTACGTTCACCAAGCTCAAAACAGAAAGCTAGCATTCAAACACATGATACATTTCCCCATAAATGTACTGTGCATACACCATAGACCATAGTCATTGAACACTACCGCTTGCAAAAGGGGATTCCCCGTATCGATCAGCTCCAAGCAATCACCATTCTCAATGCAGAGACCGATCCTATTATGAATTATCAATTACTCAATTGCCTACTGCTTAAATTGAGTTCAATATTACAATTTTTCAACGATTATGTAACATTTATGGTCATCAGTACACGGAAAAAAAATCTGTAAAATTTACAGAATAATCTGTTAAAGTAGGGGCAACAGATTTTCTCTGCTATTTTGACAAACATTTCTGTAGATTCTTCAGACTTTGTCTGTTTAACAGATGTTTTCTGTTATTTTGTTTAAATTTTTCTATTATATAGCAGATTTTTTCTGCTATATTGACAGACATTTCTGTAGATTCTACTGGCAAGGCCTGTGGAATCTACAGACATCTTCTGTAGAATCTACAGAAATGTGTGTCAATATAACAGAAAAAATCTAGTATCCCTATTTTAACAGATTATTCTGTACAGACAATGTAGAATTTACAGAAATGTCTGCCATTATAATAGAAAAAATCTGTTGCTCTATTTCAACAGATTATTCTGTAAATTTTACAGATTCTTTTTCTTCCTTTTTAAACTTTGAAATGGTCAGTAAATATAACAGATATGTCTGTCATCTGCAGAAATGTCTGTGAGGTTAGCATTTTAGAATTCTATTGACCTAACAGACGTTTCTGTAGATTCTACACACATATCTGTTAAATTTGCTAACCATATGTAAGTTTATCAGAAATGTCTGTTGCATCTACAGACATGTATGTTTAATATAACAGAAAAAAATCTATTGTACCTATTTTAAAAGATTATTCTGTTAATTTTACAGATTCTTTCTTTTCCGTTTAATGATGAAAATTATAAATCTGCAGGATTTAGAACAGTTTTTTTAAGTAGATGAAAATAGAAAATTAACCAAAATTCTTTGTTTCCTCAGAGAGGAAGCACTAATGGTTATACATATACTTTTTTATAATATTATAAAATGATCAAAAGGTTTTTTTTCTTGCTCCTGATTTTGACTTTTCAAGTGCACGGAGAAAAAAATTCTGTTGAATTAAAAGAAGACATCTATAAAATAGGGACAGCAGATTTTTTCTGTTAAATTTCTATTAAATTTACGGATTTTACACGTTTTTCTGTAAAATTAACAGAAAATATCTGTTAGGTTGACAGATTTCTAATCTTTCTTTAAATTTGATAACCTAACAGATATTTTTGTTGAATGTACAGAAAAGCTTTTCTGTAAAATCAACAGAAAGTTCTGTTAGGTTAAACTAACAGATACTAATTCTAATTTTTCTTAAAACCTGTCAGCTTAACAGAAATTTCTGTTGATTTTACAAAAATTCTTGTAAAATCCGTAAGTTTAACAAAAATTTCTGTAAATACGTTATCTTTTTGATTTTTGTAAGGGCTTTCCGTTTTCTTTCTAAATATATAGGAAATTTTGAAAAAGGTTCGAAGTTAAAAAAATGGCGGCTATTTTTTCAAAAATAAATAAAGACGATTTTCCCAAAACTCCCATCTTTCTGATTCTTAACAATTTTATACTAAATTTGTAACAAAAATGAAGAAATATAAGTTTTATGCTGGCCAAACCATAACTATTAGAGTCCTTTTTTATGTTAAGTCCAATTTAAAAAAATGTTTTCGTAAACAATGCAAGATACGAAAAAAAGTTTAAAGAAGCCTATTGCTCTTATGTAATTACTCCATAAAAAAAGCCCTTTACGTTATTTCGATATCTCGTATCGTTTACAAGAAAAATTAAAAAATTTGATTTCATGAAAAAAAAATTCTCCTGATCTCAAAAATGTTTTAGACTGAATAGATTTTATGCGACAAATTTCTTATGTAAACAACATGTCACCAGAAAATTGGGGAAAAAAATAAAAGTAGACTTTTCGAGAATCTAGAAATTTTATTTTGTTGGCATGGCTTTTTCGTTACATACACCTTTATTTTGTTCACCAATTTTTGGTGAATTTTTGTTTACAGAAATAAGTCATCGCATAAGTCCCATGTGTTTTAAAACATTTTTGAGGTCAGGAAAACTTTTTTTCGTAAAATTGAATTTTTAAATTTTTCTTGTAAATGATGCGAGATATCGAAAGAATGTAACCGGCATTTGTATAAAAATTTACACAGGACTCTTACTAATAGCAGTTTCATTTCGTCTTTCTGAATCACATTTTTAAATCTCTATTTCATGCTTATAAAATTGAATTAAAAATATTTGGATAAATAATCGAATCTATAACTGAAATTAGAGTAAAATGATTTCGAATTTAAAAAAAAAATAGTCATTTGAGAAAGATTTTTTTGTGGTACGTTTAAATGATCGTATCCTCTTCAATAAAACGTCAATGTAAAGGAATACTATTATCCGTTATCGCGAGCATATATTTTAGTACATATATGAATAGTTCTATAATAAATAGTCAAAACGTAGTAGGTAATCAGATTCTACCACACAATTTGTCATCTATCATAATCCATTTGTTTTATGCTCGGCGAGAACCTAATATACCTAATATTCACTTTCTCGAATCTTTTTCAACGAAAAATAGTCCCAAGTGATTGTCGACATTAAGAACCATTGTGTCATGTACATTACTTACAATTTGCTTGAAAGCAATTGCACCAATCACCGATAAAACACTTTCGAGAACACGTTCAACGAAATCTATTCAATTGAAACAGCTACATAAACTGGCTCAGTGCTCATAAATAAAATTGCTACCTGCACTTTTGAAGATGTTGATTGAAGTTGAAATTATATTTCTGAAAAACATACTTTAGTTCCAAAGAAAATTAATATTTACGTTTTATAAATTCAAAAAAAAATAATAAATTTTTTAATTATAAATATCCTATAAAAAGTAAGTAATTGTATGTTGTTAATCAATATGTCTTTATTCATTTAATGTTAAAGAATATAGATAGATCTAAAATTAGATTAAAGTTACTTTAATTTTTCATAAAATGAAAAAAATATTACAATTTCAAAACAAAATTACTAACTAAATAATTTATCAAAAGCGATTATATTATTTATAATATTTATAATTATTTATTTTTAAAAAGTTGCACGTGTCAAGCCGGAAATCCTTTCAGTTTGAATCAAAAAAGCGTGCCATATTTTTGGTTTCATGAAAAAAAAATTTTCATATTTTTTTCACGTTTGAAAATCGTAAAATTTTTCAAACTGACCATTTTTAAGCTTAAAACATATGAAAAAAAAATTTTTATGAAATAAAAAATATGGCACGCTTCTTTGATTCAAACTGGAGAGATTTTCGTTTCGACATGTTCAACTTTTTTAAAATAAATATTTTTTTTATTTTTCAAAAATTCTAACTTGGAGAAAAAATTTATTTTTCAATTTTAGATTTTATTTTATTATTCATAATCGAAAACTACATATATAAAAAATTCGCCATAATTATCTCTCACATAGGAAGAATTTGAAAAATGTTCAAAATTCCGAATTTTCAAGTCAAAAGTCTGAACAAAAGAATTTTTTAAAAATTTCATTTGCCCCTTCTTTCTTATGCCAAACCACACTTTTTTTAAACTAGGCTTAAAAAATCCGATCAATTTGAGAATTTTCACTCAGTTCTGGTGTAAATGGCAAATTATTCATGCATAAATAATTGGTATCATATTTTCAAAGCTTAATGAAAAAATATAACGAACTTTCGTGTTAGAAATATGTAATTTGCGACATTTTCAAAATTGAATAAAATTGATCTCTATTCGCCATCTATGGTGAAACCACGGTATCAAAATACCTTTTACCATCTAGAAGTAAACAGGAGTAAACCTCCACTTTCTGCTAAGAGCTAAGGAGTAGATTCAAATCTAACGATACCTTCCGTCGATAAATTTAACACTAAAGGATAACTACATTTCTACCAATGTTAAAATTCACTTTGAAAATTTTTCAAAAGACCCCAAGTGTATCACTAGTAATTTTTGTATGCAACTGAATTGTTGAATTCATGAATTTAGAAACGTCAGAAGAATTTAAAAGAATTCAAAATAATTTAAGGGTATTTGATACATAATGACGTCATGAATTACCAACCGATTTTTTATTTACATTCAGCGGATTTATTAAGAGAGAAATGCACATATAATGCTGAAATTTTGG
>JBAGKK010013836.1:0-11872 GCA_037177015.1 Euceroptres primus
TATACGCGGTCCTGAATGTTGACATAAGATTGCTCGCTCGAAAGCATTGCATCGAGGACCGTCTACCCCCGAGCCCGTTCCTCAATTCAGCGACGAGTGTATGTAATATACTTTTTGTTATTAATAAAAAATTAACTGTTTATAAAAAAATTATTTAAAGAGCTGTTTTCAATACTTTTTGACCGGTTTTGAGTACTTATGAGGCAAAAAAGTTATTATAATATATTATAAATCTACAATGACTTTTCTTATTAATCAACAAGTAATTGTTTATAACAATATAATAAAAACATGTTTTTTTTTACTTTTCATCCTTTTTTTAGTACTTTTGTGGCAAAAAAGTTATTCTAATTTATAATAAACCGCAATACTCTAGCTTTATTCTAAGAGAGGATCATTAGAAACAATAATAATTAATTGTTTAAAAATTAATTTTGTTACTTTTCAATCATTCTTATCTTGATGTAATTATACAGTCGAAGAATTACCCTGTACGTAAAATTTTTTTGTTACAGTTTCGGAATTTTCAGTTTCAATTACATATATGTTTCGTAAAATTACGTTATTTTAACGGAATATTCAGTTACTTGCAACTGATTTTTTCTAAACTTAACAAAGGGTAACTAAAATTACGAAACTGTAACTGAAATTCCTGTTACGGTAACTGCATAAAACTTCAGTCGTATGTCTCAAAATTACTATGGAAATTTCTAATAGTGTAATCAATCTCAAAATTAATCAAATCTTTATGTTTATTTATAAAATCAAGGAAAATCGCCAAAATTATTTTTAAGGAATTTTGAAAAAGAAACCTTAGGTTACACTATCGTTCATAAGTATCAGATCACCTGTTTTTCATGAGATGCATAAATTCTCAGAAATTTGATAATCTACTAGATAAAATTTTTTCTGTAATATTTAACGAAAGCTATCAAAATTCTGCATCAAATAAACCCATGAGGAAGTAATTTTGATATTTCTGTAAGAAAATACTGTGAAAATAGTGTAATTTACGAAATAATTAACATTTTTAAATGACCTTATGCTCATTTAAAAGATAAATCATTAAGGAATTTCCTAAATGTAAGAGGAAAACTGCCAAGTTTTCCCCTATATTCTGCTAAAGGCTGAACTTGACTAAAAAAAGGTTATAAAATTTCAATTAAAACGTGTATTACTATTAATTTTCAAGATTTTCATTAAAATGTAATACATACAAATTTTTAGTATTTCTTATAAATATTTATACATTTTTTTAATTTGACATTTTTTTTGTTTCAAGGAAAAATTTTATCTAGTAGATTATCGAAATTAAAATCTAAATCTAATCTAATCTAAATCTAAAATCTAAATCTAATCTAAATCTTAAATCTAAAAAGTATCTTAATTCATAAAAACTTCTGTAGCCTTCGTAACTTAAAACTTCTTGAAATTTTTGAGCATTTCTAAAAGTGAATGATATTGATGTTGATCAATTTATTTCAAATTTTACACAGGTTATAAGGTTATATATATCAATGGAACTTGCCAGGCTGTTTTTGATTTCTATTTTTTTTTTTTCGACCCACTCTTATAGTAATTAGAGTGCTTCAAAAATATATGGGGCAAAAAGCTTTTGAAGTTTTGGTCAAAATGAATCGAATTTTTTTCTCATGAAAAACAGGTGGCCCGATACTTATGAATGGTAATGTACTTTCGAACAAAAATAGTATAAATTGTTGATAATTGAAATTGAATAAAAATTAAGATTTTTTTCTAAGACGAAGGAAAAAACACAATTATTCAAATAACTATTTTTGAATAAACAATTATAACTCAAACTATTTTTTTTATGTAAAACGCTTCAGTTTCTCTTTCAAAGTTCGTTGGAATTAACAAACGGGTTTTTAAAAATTGATTTTATAATTCAAGATAAATATTGATTAATTTTAAGTTTGACTGTATGGGGAGAACATTCTTAATATATTGGTATTATTTTCAGTAGCTTCATAAATTATTCATAAGAGTCACTTATTAGAGTGGAATGAAAAAAAGTTTAATTCGAATTTTGAAATTTTCTCTGGTTTCAACTTTTTATACTTTTCTAGAAGTCATAAAAGATTTCACAGATTTTAATACAGTTTTCAATTCTAACAATATTGGAAATACAAATAAAATTTTTTCCGCTTATTAGGAACTTTCCATTGCTAAAAATGCACTAGAAAAAAAACGAGAAGTCCGTGAATTCAAAACTGGATGATCAGGAAATTTTCGAAATTTTGAATACTATTTTGATTCTGTAAACTTCTCCATTTTTTTCTAGTGCATTTTTATCAGTAAAAAATCCCGGATAAGCAAAAAAAATCTATTTTTATTTACACATTCTGTAAAAAAATATTGCAAAAATACTATAAATTTTTATGTTTGTTATAATTAATATCTCAAAATAATGAATATTTCTAAAAGTTCGTTTGGGTTCATTTTATATATAAATTTTCCCTTCAAGGGGTAAAATTTTTATTTGATTTGAATTCTTTTATTCACAACCCATTAAACTTTGCACGAAAAAGTTGTGAAAAATTCAGAAATTCTTAATTCCATCGAAAAAAGGAATTGAAACTCAATAGATTTTAATACATTGTTGCGAAAGCTTCATGACTATTAGTTTGATAATTTTTTAAAATTATTTTCTTTTTAAAATAATATATTAAATATATACTCGTTAAGTTTGTGGCTTTGGGTGAAACAGTTATTTTAACATCAGACGTTTCAGCCTCGTTTATGGGCCCTCTTCAGTGCTTTATTCTGTAATATTATTAAATTACATTGTAAATTTGGTGTACTTTGGTATTTACTGACCCCAAAACCACAAACTCAACTAGTATATTTTAAAAGGAGGGTCGCAAAAAAGTCATTTGAATATATTAAATATATTTAACTTAGAATTTTTACGCCTTCTTTGTGTCAAATTCAACCTCTCACCCTCTAAAGCCAAAACTTCTTAAATTTCAAAAAATTAGTTATTAAAAGTCTATGGAAAATTATATTTCAAAAGAGCCCAAGAACTTTAAGAAATGATAATCAGTTCAATAGATCAGAATTATTAAAATAAACAACGAAATTTTGAGTATTTTTGCTCTATCTTCCTTTAAAATTAAGATACTTTATTCTTGAAATTATTTCATAGAATTTTAATACATTTTAAGCTATTTCAGATTAAAAAATTTATTTTTACATTTGTTGGAAATTATTTCATTTATACCGTTTTTACTCTTTTTTAAAAGTGAAACTTCAAGTTTTAGAGTTTCTAGAAAAAGAACAAATATTTTGCAAAGAAAATACGTTACTCAATATATAAAGGCCAGATGCGAAACTTCAATCTGAAAGTTTCCTTCAATGCCTTTTTTTTAGAAGCACTTTGCATCGCAGTTGGAATTAATCCCCATTAGAAGAAAGAACCATGTGGCTTATGCCATTCTTCAGCGAAATCGAAATCATATGGTTACTCCTTTTATTTTTATTTCTTTTTGCTTCCACTTCTCTCTATTTCCTTTACAGTTTTGAAAACCCTTTTTCCTTTGTTATTCCATTGGTTGCTTTCCCCACTACCGAATAATTTATACCATTCTGTATTTCCCAAAGGATTCAGAGTCGTGGATTCTGCGCAAAGGGGCTTGACGTCGCACGACCGTACGTTAATTATGATAATCCAAATGGAAATTGATTCGGGGCACTTTGATGTGTCATTTCGTAAGCGCTTGATTCGAAATTCTAATTATGAGTTCAATATTAATCCTTGGGATAAGTACTCGAAATTAATTTTTACGATGTAGTAGGTATCAAATTCATTAATTACAACAATATAAAAATGAAGAGTATTTAATAAACAATTGGAAAAACATCGTTTTGGGGGTAAAAGGATCTTCTGTCAATTTTTATTTATTTAGAAATGTCTTAGACATGTCTTAGGGGCCATACATAAATTGCTTAACAAACAAAAGAACAAATATGACAGAGATAAAAGTATAATTAGCGAAATATTGAGCGAGACAGATATTTGAAATTTATTCTTTTGTTTGTTACGTAATTTAAGTATAGCCCCTTAAAAAACAAATATGAAATGAATCTTTTACAAGTAATAATAAATTCACATATTTATGACAGCACTTAAGCATGAAAATTTATTTATCATTCACCCAAATTATAATTTAGGTGAATTTCAAAATGCATTTTTAATCTCTTTAATCTCTCTTTTTTAATCTTTAAAAAAAATGAAAATTTATTTAATTAGGAGAAGATCGTTTTGCCCCCTTGAGTTTCTTCTTGCCCCATTCTCTCTTAATACATGCAACACCAAGATTTAAATCTCTGAAAAATAAGTCTGATGCTAAGAAAGGAGAGGCCGAAAATAAAACGACTTCAAGGTTAAAATGATCGTTTCTGAATTCCACATTTTACAAACTATTAGTTATTCCCAAAAATAATTCATTTTACCCCATTCCTCTCCTCATAAAATAAAATCCTACAAAAAAGAACAAGGTCCTTATAATCGTCCGAAATCGAAGATCCCAAATCACCTCAACTGTCGTGTATTGAATCCTAATTTAAAAAACGAGCCTCGTAGTTGGTTTTCATAAGAATTTCAATGGCTTCGCTCAGCCTCTGCAAAAACGAGGCACAGGGGTGGAAATAAAGAAAAGGAGTGTAGTCACGTAATTTTCCAGGAGGCACCCTCGTAATTTTTCCATCGACGTCTTTGGCAATAAGCCAACACCGCAAAAGAGAAAGGTTTTTAGGGGTGGAATGGTGGAAGGGAGGAAAGATGGGAAAAAGGAGGGTTACTACCTGGTCATTGGTAAATACATGGGGCATGTGTATAAGGCGGGACCCAATATTTTTGGCGATTAAGGGGAAAATTGAATCCTCCGCCATATCCCACGAAACCGTTTCCGCTGCCGTTTTCCTTGGCCAACGGCCAGAAAACTCATCCCCGCCCAAAATTGCCTGGCCCGCCTTCTCAACTATAGGAACCCTCGAAACGGCCAAAGTGCTGTCGATAAATATCGAAACACTTAGCCTCTGTTTTGACAGTGACTGCATTCCCTACAAGCTCTATTTTTCTTCTTTTCTCACCACTCTTGATGTTGTTTCAATTGATGAATGTTTAAAACATATTTTTTTACTTTTTGCTCTTCAGGTTGATCATTTGATTTTGATTAAATTAATTTAAGGATGTACTGTCCGTACAGTCAAGCTCAAAATGAATCAAATCTTTATATTGATTTATAAAATTTTTACTGGAGATCAAAAAAATGTTTTAATTTTTATTAAGAATCTTAGAGAAAAATATTTTCTTTTTTCGTTTGACTCTAGTTTTTTTCTGCATTTAAAGGTGTTATCTCTGTACAGTTGGACTCAAAAATAATCAATCTTTATCTTAAATTATAAAATCAACAAAAAAGAGCCGATTGTTAATTGAAATTGTTAATTGCGTTTTAGAAGAGTAACTGAAGGATATTGCAGAAAAAATAGTTTGAGTCATAATTGTTTATTTGGATATTTGTGTTTTTTATCTTCGTCCTTTGACAAAAGTCGTAATTTTCAGGCAATTTCAATTCTCAACGGCTCTTTTTGTCCCTTAAAAGATCCTTTATAATTTTATTCGGTTCGTCTTTATTAAAATTATTTTATTTAGAAATTCTACAATTAAATTAAAATTAAATTATAATCAATCTTTATTGTGAATTATAGAGTTCGTTCCTATTAATTACAATCGTATTATACAGATAATAAAAAGAAATTAACATCCAATATTATAAACGATTATAAAAAAAAATATTTTGAAAAAATAATAACTTAATAATTTTAAAAAAATTATTGGTTTAATGAAAAAAATATATTAACTTGGGAATTTTTGTTAACAAAAGAAAATAATGACTTGTGAATTTGCTTTACTAACAGAAAATATCGACCTGTGAATTTTCTTTTGCTCAAAAGTAATATTCACTTGTGAATTTTTTCTTATAGTAAGAAAATATTGACTCGTGCATTTTTAAAAGTTTTGGCGCTATATTAAGGCCGCCGACATTTTTTAATTTTGGAAGTTTGTGAACAAATTCTTATTCAGCGACTTTAAAAACCCTCCAGCAAAAATATACAAGTCAATATTTTCTTTTGATAAGAAAAAGTTCACAAGTGAATCCTTTTTTGAAGCAAAAAAAAAATTAACAAGTCAATATTTTCTTTTGGTAAAAAAATTCAAAAGTTAATTTTTTTTTTTTGGTAATAAAAGTTCACAAGTTAATATTTTTTTTAGTATTGTTTTTTCTAATATTTTTTTATTCTGTACAAAACGATTGTAATTAATCGGGACGAGCTCGAATTATAAAATCAACAAAAAAGAGCCTTTTGTTAATTCCAACGAATTTTAGAAGATACATTGAAGGGTTTGAAATAAAAAAATGGTTTCAGTTGTAATGAGTATTTTAAAATAGTTATTTCGATATTCGTGTTTTTTCCTTCATCTTAGACGAAAATCCTAATTCTCATTCAATTTCAAATTCAACATCTCATTTTGTTTCTCAAAAGATATTTTACAGTTCTATTTGGTACGTTTTTATTAAAACTTATAATTTGACAGAATTTTTAATTCGCAAGATCATTAACTGTGGAATTTCTAAATAAACTAATTTTAATAAAAACGTACCAAATAGTAAAGGATCTTTTATGGAACAAAAGGAGCTGTTAAGAATTAAAATTAAATTAAAATTACGACTTTTCTTTAAGGCGAAGAAAAAAACACATCCAAATACTATTTTCAAATAAAAAATTCTAATTCAAACTATTTTTTTATGTAAAACACTTCAGTTTCTTTTTAAAACTGCGTTAGAATTAACAAAAGGCTCTTTGTTGTTGATTTTATAATTCAAGATAAAGATTGATTACCTTTGAGTTGGACTGTACGGGGAGAACGTCCTTAATGCCTACTTTTTAAATGAACTTTTTTAATAATATTTTTTAATTACCTTGATTAAAATTTTTTCACTTATTTAATAGGTAAAAATGAAATAAAATGGTGTCAAATGAGTCCAAGCTGAAAAGATTTCATCAATTCTATAGGAAGTTATTCCACAAAAGGTGAAAAAAGTTTTTTGCAGTTATAAGTAACTTTGAAAATAATAATTTTTTTATGTGCTTTAGCTCATTTTTTTTCTATAAAAAATTCAGTTCTTGAAATCTGTCCTAGTTGGAAGTTAAAGTCAAGATTTTATAAAATTTTGAAACATCCTCTATCTTTCATAAATATACATAAAGCTAAGTAGACTAAGAAAATTTGATAGTGACTATATAATTTTAAAAATGACTTAAATTTTTAAAAAATTATTAAAAATCAACCACTCAAAAGGAAAGCATCTCAGTACTTTAGGGTGATACTGTAAGTTAATTTTTAAATTATTCTTGTTGCTGTTACAAATATATATTGTAATTCATTGTTGTTAAGGAATGAAATCATAAAATAATCCTTAGGGGAAACAACCTTTGCCAATGAATATTATATTAGATTTTTATATAGGTATTAATATTTATTTCTGTTTATTTATTTTAAAAAGCATCACCCGGAGATTAATAGTGAAAGTAAATATTAGGCTTAATATTTTAAATATTCCTCGCCTTTTTTAAAAATCATAATGCCATTAAATAACTAATAGAGTGAATAAATATACTCTTTTTTACCTGTTTTAAAAATTAATAATTGTATAAAAAATAATCTATGTTTAAATATACATTTTCAATTATCAAAGAAACATTTCCATCGTCAAAGCTTCTACACTAAAACCAATCGTTAAATTCAATTAAATGCAAGGATTGGCCCAGTTTAATTTGAAAGTTTATACTTCCAAATTCTGATATAAAAAGAAAACATTTTCCATTAAAAAGGAAGGGGAAATTTAGACTTTTATTTCGTTTATTTGCACTCGTCCAATAAATGACAGCGGAATCGCTCTAACTAATTCTGTTCTAAATCGGTGAAACAATGCATATGGTAATCCAGAAGCATCTAGACAGTTCGCCGACCTTATTAAATAATCATGACATGAAATGGTAATTCAATTATCACTTATTCTACCGGTTGGCAACTGGAATCTAATTTTATATCTATTTTCAGTGTTTTACTACACTGTTCGAAATGATCTTAAATTTAACATACACATAATTTTTAAGATTAATGTACATCTATCTTAATTTTAATAAACTATATCTTAGCTGACGATTAATGTAAAACGTACATTAAACTTACTACACTTTTATATTAAAACTAATGCATTTTGTATTAGGGTTAAGATATGTTTGTATTAAATTTAATATGCGTGTGTGTATTAGATTTCAAAGTCCGTACTGCAAATTTGCTTCGTATACCCTATATGAAACTTAATACAGATTTTTCTAACAGTTTACACTATTTGCAATTAGGTTATTTGTTGAAAAGAAAATGGTAATAAATTGTTTAATTCAACTTTTCAATCTAAAATATGATTCAGAAAAAGGATATTATATTACAAGAAATTTCCTAAGTTAAGGTCGTTTTAAAATATTTACCCGAATTTTAAGACGTTTTAGTGATTTAAACATACTTTCATCTTGTGCATTTGCATATGAATAACTAAGTTCATTATGTCATTATGTAATTAGGTTTATTTAATTAGGTAGTTAATTTCGATAATTTTTTAACTAAAATCTGATAAGTGTAATTAAAGGCTCTTTTTACGGTACTTTTAACTTAATTGATTTTGGAAAATCATTACCAATGAAAAATGTTATTCGATTTCTATTGAATTTTTATTAGCAATGGAGCTTTCAACAATTATTGTTGAAAACTCCATTGCTAACAAAAATTCAATAGAAATTAAATAAAATTTTTGCATTGATAATAATTGTTTGAAATTAATGAAGTGAATGGTTTTGAATGCTTTCACGATAAATCAATCGTTCCTATTTACACTCAACACAAATTAAAATTATACTTATCCGTAAGTATAGATTTAATTTGTGTTGAGTGTAAATAGGAATCATTGATTTATCGTGAAAAGCATTCACAAGAATGGTTTCAATTTGAAACATTGACAATTCCACATACGCAGGAGTCCTGACGAGAACTCGATTTATCGAGTGCTCCATTGGCTCTCCCAAAGCACCCACCACTATCATTAGTGCGTATTATGCGGTTTTCACTTTGAAGTGTTAATCAACACCCGTCACGATTTTGCCGCGTAAACGACGTCTCACTTCTCCAAATGTAAACGGTTCGATAAAGTCGCTTCCAATAAAAAGGGCTCTCACCATTTTATTGTCAAGAATTCAGTTCTCGATTAATTTATTCCATGTGTAAATAAATGATAGCATAAAAACGTTTGTTTTTTTTTAATTTTATCGTTCAAACTGTTTTCTGAAGTCTAAAAAAATTTAACTCTTAATTTTGTCAATAAATTGAGAATAATAAATAATTAACAATAAGGGAACAATTAAATTGTTATTTTCACAATTAAGTGGAAAAAAATCCTTTGAAGTCCATGGAAAATTATCTTAAATATGAGACCAAGAACCTTTAAACATGTTGATTTTTTCGAAAGTTTAGACATTTTTTTACCTGCACTCAAGATGTACCTGAAAAAAATGAGAATATGTCAACATTTGAAATGGCAAAATTAATTTTTTATATTTCATTTTTTTTATTAAATTTATATATTTTCATCTAAAATGGATTTTACCTTCTTTTTTTGTAGAATTCTTAAAAAACGAAAAGCTTTCTTGTATTTTAGAAGGAAATAGCAATTACTTTTTTGTTCTAAAAGCTATGAAAATTTGAAATCAAACTTGTTACCTATTTATTTATTATTTATATTGATTATGAAAGAAAAGTTTTTGTTTGCTCAGTAACTGCAGTAAATATTATATTTTGTGTTCAAGAAATATAATATTTACTACAGTTACTGAACAAAAAAAACTTTTTTTATAATTGATATAAATAATAAATAAATAACAATTACAATCTTAAATAAAGACTTCATGTTAATAAGTGCAATTGAAAGTAATATTTTCAGAAAATTGGTATCAAGTTTTGTGATTACTTTTTCCACTTTTTTATATTTTTTAAAATCTTGAACTGGTTGCTACTTATTCCTAAAGTAAAAAGAAGCTTTCTTCTTAGAAAAATTCTGCGAAAAATTTGAGATCTATTACTAAAATACATAACTTTAATAAAAAAAATTAAATTTCCAAAATTCAGGATCTTGTCATTTTAAATGCTTTTAAATCTTCTCAATTTTTTTAGGTTCATTTTGAGTGCAAAGAAGTTTCCCATGACTCAAAAAAATTGAATTTCCAAAATTCATTTTAATTTTAAGGGCTTCATAAAAATGAGATTTCTCCTAGATAGAATCAAATTACAAATCCACCCTTTATAAAAATTGGACATCTTATGTAGATTAGGAAAAAATTAACAATATAGCGATTTTTCCAAAACTCCGAGAATAACGAATTTTTAAAACTATTTTTTGGCTCTATGAAACCTCAGAACTGAAGTTTTAAGCAGTTACATGTAACTGAAAATTGAGTTACATTACTTTTTCATAAATTTAAGATACAAAAAGGAAAATTTACATTTCGTAACTGAAATTTAAGACAAATTCTTGAAAATTCAGTTATATTGTAGTACTTTTCAGATACGGTTTCTGAAAAGTATCTTAATTCATAAAAATTTCTGTAGCCTTCGTAACTTAAAACTTCTTGAAATTTTTAAGCATTTCTAAAAGTGCATGATATTGATGTTGATCAATTTATTTCAAATTTTACACAGGTTATAAGGTTATATATAGCAATGGAACTTGCCAGGCTGTTTTTGATTTCTATTTTTTTTCGACCCACTCTTATAGTAATTAGAGTGCTTCCAAAATAAATGGGGCAAAAAACTTTTGAAGTTTTGGTCAAAATGAATCGATTTTGTCTAAATAGAAAACCACGTTACTTGAATTTCAGAATTGAATTTTAAGTTCAGACAAATTTTACTTTATATCAAATCAATTTTTCTTAAATAAAGACAAATTTTACTGCATCTAATCCAAACCATTTTAAGGTGTGACAATTTTTTAGTATTCTTTTTTACTGTGTTAATATTAAAACTAATTTTAAAAAGATACGTTTTCACTTTTTTTGGGAACCTTAAAAGAAATTTCTAGTAAAAAAAATTTTTTTTTAAATACCCTGCCTGAGGTGTTAACCACTACTGAATTCAGGTGCACACTTGTTCCTGAATTCTTTTGAATTCTTTTGAATTCACCTTGTATTCTTTGAATTCTTTTGAATTCATCTTGTATTCTTTGAATTCTTTTGAATTATTTTGAATTCACCTTGTATTCTTTGAATTCTTTTGAATTCGTCTTGTATTCTTGAAATTCTTTTGAATTCGTCTAGTTTTCTTTATATTCTTTTGAATTCACCTTGTATTCTTTGAATTTTTTGAATTATTAGAATTATTGAATTCAGGTTTACATCAAAATTGCTAGTTGTTAACCCCTCGACCCTACCTTACACAGTAAAAAAGAATACTTAAAATTGTTACAAGTTAAAATGGTTTGAATTAAATTCAGTAAAATTTGTCTGGATTTAAGTAAAATTGATTCTGAATTTAAGACTCAATTTTGAAATTCAGCTAACGTGATATTAAATTCAGACCAATATTGCCTAAATTAACCCGTTGACTGCATCTGCCTACTGGAGTGGACAAATGTAAATTTTTATTTTTTTAAATATCTTTTCCAATTTTATTATTATTATTTATCGGCATTTGGAACTCGAAAGTTCATTGCCTCATCTACCCGAGACCGCCACGCGTTTC
>JBAGKK010013847.1:0-11871 GCA_037177015.1 Euceroptres primus
GATATTTTTTGTTACACTATAGTTGTAATTTTGAAACTTACAGGTATGAAACATTTCATTACGCTAGGAATTTACATGGGGGTTTTATTGAAATTAAAATGTTTTTTGCAAACTTATGGAGGTTATAAATCTGAGTGGCGTCTCACAGACCCCACCTCGGTAGTAGAGGGTTAACACTTTTTAATTATGAATTCGGCAGCTGATGTCTTTATTCTGTCTTTTTGTTCTAAGTCAAGCAGATTATTTTGAAATAAATAATGGGAAGGATATTCGTCGTCAAGATGACCATACCGGAAATAGATTCTTCTTTCGATTTAATATTGAGAAAATATTAAGTTAACACTTTTTAATTATGCATTCGGTAGCTGTTGTCTACATTCTGACTTGGTGCTCTGAATTAGATACTGTTGGAATAAATTGTAAGAAGCAAGTACGTCTTCAAGAAGACCCCACCGAAAATCGATTTTTCGTTCAATTAGGCATTAAGAAAAAATCAAGTGAGCAATTTTTAATTATGCATCCGGAAGCTTAATTGTGCATTTAATTTAACTATGCATATTTAATTATGCATCCGGAAGACTTGGTCCTCAAAATGAAACAGATTCTTTTGAAATAAACAATGGGAAGGAGGTTCGTCGTCAAGATGACCAAACCGGAAATGGATTGTTCTTTTGATTAAGTATTGAGAAAAACTTAGGTAGGGTAATTTTGAATTAAGAATTCGGTAGTTGATGTCTGCATTTTAACTTAATGTTCCGAATCAGATACTTTTGGAAAAAATAGTAAGAAGCTTGCTGTTCCGAATCAAGCAGATTTCTTTAAATCGAATAGTGGGAAGGGAGTTCGTCGTCAAGATGATTCAACCGGAAATGGATTGTTCGTTTGATTAGATATTTTAAAAAAATTAGTTTAGAATTTTTTAATTATGGGTATTTCATTCCAATAAAGACTTAAAGTCACTGAGTCAAATAAATGTGAGTCAATTGAAATCTTTTATGCTTATCACAATAATTACTTCACTTTCCGCTTCAGTGTAATGATTCTTTGTTAAAAAAAGTAAGCTCTTTACTAATGATTTGCAAAATGACTTGGGGTCGAATCGGGTTTCGGGTTCATAACCCGGCCGGAAAACCCAAAAGCCCAGCTCTAGCTGAATGCCCAAAAACCCGAACCAAGACAAAAGTTCCTTTTGAAAATTTTTAGACATTTTCGGTACCTTACCATAAATTACGAAAATACCCGGAATTTTTAAAATCGAACTTTCGTTCAAGTCAGGTTTTCGGGCTTTTGGATCGAACTTTCGGGGTTTGGGGCAGGTTTGCGAACCCAAAACTCGAGCCTAAAAAAGCTTTTTAAAAATTTTGTACACCACTATTCTTTATCTATTTAGAAAAAATCGTAACCTTCACTAAACTTTCGGTTAGTTTCGTATTCCAGGATACGAAAAAAAACTTCTTTTCTATTTCGTTTCGCCTCGGACACGAAACTACATTATCTTTCTTGTTTTGTTTCGACTCGGAAACGGAACTAAACTGTTCACCTAATTTGGTTTTGTTTCAGATACGAAACTAAACTCTCTGTTAATTCGGTTCTGTGTTAGATACGAAATGAATCTGAATAAAACGAAGGGTTTACCACTAGCAATGTTGATGTACACCTGAATTCAATAATTCAAAGAACTCAAGGTAACTTTAAAAGAAAACTAATTCAAAAATACAAAATGAGTTCAAAAGAATTCAAAGAATACAAGATGAATTCAAGGAAAATTCAAAGAATTCTAGGTGAATTTTGAAGAATGCAAGGTGAATTTAAAGAATTCAAAGAACTCAAAATAAGGATAGAAGGTGAATTGAAATAAATAATTCAAAAAATACAAAATAAATTCAAAAGAATACAAAGAATACAAGATGAATTCAAAAAATTCAAAAAAAAATCAAAGAATACAAGATGAATTCAAAAGAATTCAAAGAATTCAAGGTGAATTTAGAAGAATGCAAGGTGAATTCAAAGAATTCAAAATAAGGACACAATGTTAATTGAAAAAATAATTCAAAAAATACAAAATGAATTTAAAAGAATTCATGAACAAGTTAACCCCTCGGATTAAAATGAAATTTTTTTCCTTATTTAAGATGATAAAAAGTCACATTATAATAATTTCTTAGATACTTAAGTGATAATACATACAAAATAATTTTTCTTTCATTTTTTTAAGAAGTTATCGAAATTTGTAGTTTCGTTTCGGTTCCTGATCATAACTCATTAGAAATTAATTTGTTATCGTTTATTATCATCACAAACTGTTCATAAAAAAATGCATCATAATTTTTGCAGTTTTAAGAGAAGATAAATAAAAAATTTGGCATAGAGCGCGCCAACTTCAGAGCGAATGGGAGAATCTACCCCTCACTGCTCACTAGCCTGCGATTGTCGTGGCGAGGTGAAGTGAGAGTCACGCACACTACTATAGCCCCTCGCTCACACACGAATGTCCCATTTAATGAAGCTCCTGATTGGTGCAATTTGAACTTTAATTACCTCAAAAAATACACTTCAAAAAAAAAGCGGGAGATAACTTTTTGACTTCAAATTTTATGTAGAATATGACCTCCAAATATGTGCGCCTTATCCTGGGACGCCCTGTGTAAATAAAACTCCTGGAGTAGATTCACTAACAGCAGAACTCTTGCAGAACGAGTGGAAGGAAGCAGAGGATAAATTATGTAAACTAACATGCGATATTTGAGGCATTCTTTCCATACTTGAATATTTTCTAACCTCATATGACCGAACTTTCGATGCAAAACCATTGACCACCATAATGCATGGTTATCGAGATCTGACGTGCAAATGAAATAAGACGTATCTGCAGTTCGAACTTGTCACTGTTTAGAATCTATAAAATAAGTCTCAAATCTTCTTGATTTTTGTGGTGCTTATAAACATCAATTACGATATTATGTATGGGGCATTATTTCCGAAGTGACTTCATCTAAAAAACCAAAGTTTCCTAATCGGACTCAAACTTCGGCAAAGCCTAGTACTATTGGATGGTAGTATATGGTAAAAAAATGTTGCCATTCGGACAAATATTTACCGAGGGGGAGGGGATGAAATTCAACTTCAGCGGTTTTTAACGCTTTTAATGGCAATAAAAAAAAATTGCTCTCTACAACTTCGATAGGATTTTTCAAGCCCTTCTTATTGATAATAATCCTTTTTTTAAATAATTATTTGATAGTATATGGTAAAATAATTTTATCATTCGGACAAACATTTACCGAGGGGGAAGGGGTAAAATTTTTGAGTTTTTTGCGGGTGCCATCGATTTCAGCGATTTCTAAGCCTTCTCATATAAATAAAAAGAATTTGGCTCACTTCAGCTTCTTTTCATTGATCATAATGGTTTTTTAAAAATAAATATTTGACCTTCAAAAGTGAATGTCAAAAATAAATTTCACTTTTTTTCGAATTTCGACTCTTTTTTTGGTTTATTTTTAGGCTTAAAAGAAAGCTGAGCTTTTTCTCTATTAGAACATTAGGGTTAAAAATTGGGTTGATAACTGTTTATTTATGAAAATAAGCGTTAAGACGTTTTTTGAGAATATAATCTGTTTCGACCATTTTAAACTTTTTAAATATCAGTAACGAAATTTTAGTCTAATATGGCTTCGATATGATTTTTCATGCTCTTTTCACTGGTCATAATCATTTTCATTTCATTTCATTTATTTATTAATAAGTGCAATACACATTTAAGGCCAATTACAGAACTACTACATAGCAAAGAAAAATGTTACATAGCGCTTTGTACAAACAAATTTACATAAGTGTAATACAATAAAACAAAAATAAAAATAGAAATAAAAGACTGTAGTACAATTGTGCATTCCAATAATATATTCAAATTGAATTCTTTATTCCTAGAACTATGCAGCCATATGTTCTAAATAAGCAGTAACTCCCTTTATGAAACAGGTCAAGGATATTGAGAACAAGTCCACGTCCGTCTTACATGATGAAGCAAAATTATTAAAATTCTCACACATTGTAGAAATAGACGATCTCCGCCCCAAACTTGCAGATAAGTGAAATGATTCATTGAGTCTAGTACAGTACTGCGGAACTCTGATAGGGATTAACTCCAACAATTGAGGGCAATCATAAATTTCCTGAACAATTTTGAAAAGAAAAACAATATAACCATACTTCAAATCTTTTTAAAAGAGAGCTATGGCCATAACCAGGATGTGGATAATGACCATCCTTCTTCCATGCAAGAAATTTCAGGAATCTCCTCTGACAAGACTCAATTGCCTTTATATATTTCGCATAATGTGGGGAGCAGATGACCGCTGCATATTCTAATCTAGAGCGCATCATTTCATTAAACAAAATCATGAGATTCGACGTGGACTTGAAGTACTTACAAACTCTTAATAACAAACCTAAAGACTTATTTGCACTTGCCAGGATATTATCGATGTGCGTATTGAATTTAAGACCAGGGTAAAAAAAATCCCAGATCAGGAACATTTATAACTCTTCCCAAAACTATACCATCAGCAACATATAAAAATTCTTTTGGATTTTTGGTACGAACAAAAGAAAGGACTTTACATTTGTTAGGATTCAAATCAATGTGGTTTTCTTCACACCACTTGGAAAAATGGTTTACACCCAACACTGGCACAAGCAACTTTACGTCATCAGCATACAAGTAATGATAGTAACTTAATTTCTCTGAGAGGTCATTCATAAACAGAGCAAATAGTAATGAGCCATGGTTAGATCCTTGCGGGACACCTGAAGGGGGTACAAAAACTCGCGACGAATATCCTGCGTATTGCACTATATGCCGTCGATTCAACAAATACGAACGTAACAACAACAGTTTGTCGGGTAACTTCACATCCTCTAATTTTTCCATAAGAATTTTGTGATCCACCAAGTCAAAGGTCTTTGATAGGTGAGTATACTATACCAATCTGATCATACTCTTTGAGAAAAGATTTGATTTTCTGTACAAAGCATGCTAAGTTGGTTACGTAGATCTATTCGGAACAAATCCATGCTGATAGTTTGAGATTTTACCAAATACAGCATTAGCAATGATCTCGTATATACATACCTCAAAAACCTTTGAAAACCCAGATTGTACCGAAATAGGCCTATAATTTCCTATACCTGACTTATCCTCCCCGTCTCTTCCATACTGGATATACCTTAACTGATTTCCACAGCACCGGAAAATGACCCGTACTATATGCCAAGTTAAAAATAGTTTTAAGAGGGACAAGATTTAAGAGCCACAAGATTTTATAAACGAACAAGGGATACCATCAGTATCACATGAGTACTTATTCGATAATTTTTTTTATTGCTCTAGCAACATCACTTGAAGTACACTCAAGCACATCTCCCATTAATTGCATTTTATTATTTGACAAGTTATTCATTGGGGTGAGATTAGATGTCTGAATCTTATAAACATTTTCAAACTTGATTGTCCCTTCAAACCATTCAAATATGACCAGAAGGATGAGGGATCAGCAGCCAACTTTGATTCCATAGATTTATTATATTGTAAGTACGCAGTATGAATCTTCTTCTTAAGATCATTTTTTAGGGATTTGCACAAATTCTCATAATTGGGATCACTTGTAACCTTATACTTGTCTCCATATTCTTCTTTTATCGCAAGGTCCTTAATTATATTGAACGTAAATCATGGAGGATATTTTGCTTTATTGCCATTAATTTTATATTTAGGTATATATCTGTCAAAAAGCGACATCAGAGTATCGTAGAAGAGTTTGCAAGCAGTGTCAACATTCACTTCATTGTCCAAAAAAGACCAATCTATACTACATAATGCTGTGCCTAGCATTATGTTACAGAATTTTATATCGGGTAGACCTTGAGCCAATCGCAGTAAATTAAAACAAATTGTCGGATGATATTGGTCCTCCAATAGAAATGGAGATGTACATACTTCACATTTACAATTTTCAAAGATCCAATCTAAATATCTCTGTTGACAGTTTAGCACATTATTGTGTTGTTGTAGATCAAATGCCCGAAGAGAATTGAATACAATTTCACATCTATTATCATGAATATCATTCTCACAATAATCTCTATAACTGGGAACATTGAAATCCCCTAGTAAAATCAAATCAATATCCCATTAATCCCTAATGGCAATTAGTGAACCAAAAAACGTTATATATATCCACACGTATATATAGGGACAAGAATTATAGGGACTTTATTAAAATAAATTTTAACTCCTACAATATTTATCATTGGAGCCAAGACTCCAACTGGCTCAACATTTACTTTAGCACAAGGTATTTCAGTGTTCAAAGCTATTAGAATTCCGCCACCTACTTTATCTACCCGGTCGTCTCTAAATACATTAAATTTAGAACAATTAAATAACTCCGCTGAATAAATGTGTGGCTTAAGCCATGTTTCCGACAAAGCTATAATTTCATATAGATAAAGCTCAGACGAAATAACTAAATCTACACTGAAAATTACCAATCACTGGATGAAGATTTTTTTGTGCAGGAACTATCACTGGTTTGCCATCCCTGTACACTATTTTGAGATTTTTTTCTTCCTCTCCTTATTCGCTCGTTGAGAGACTTTTTCACTTGCACTTGCAGAAAGTACTTCGATTTGCTGCACCTCCGACTGAAAGACAATTTTTATTGGTCTAATAGCAGTTTGGTTTCTAGTGCCAATACAAAATATGCGGATATTATTTTTTCGCTCCGAACCACATCGAAGTTTTAAAATTTCTAAAACACGGTTATAATTAAAAGAGAGTCATTTTGAACAGATATATTCTGAGAATTTGATTCTGCAAGTCCAAATAAAATTAAATTCCTCTTACATTTCTCTCTACGTGAAATTTCTTTCAAACAAGTATTCATACTCATGTGATCGCCCTCCAGTGATAGTGAGCTCTGCGTACCGAGATTATCTAGTCTGCTGTCAATTGTGCTGATAGATTTCTCGTTTATCTCCAGGCGTGCATTTATCTCACAAACTTTAATATTTACATCAGAGACAACCTTCTCGACTTTGTTTTCCACAGCAACAAGACGTTCATCAAGATAACCAAGTGTTGCAGCCATTCCATCTAACTTTGTTAAAAATACATCAATCGATTCCTGCATCTTAGCTAAGTCTTGTCGAATCACCTGCTGATGAGCATTAAGAGAAACAGAAACAGCATCTCGCATCATAGAACTCAACGACTCCATATCTGCAGGAGAAATCCACTGACTATCTTGACTAATCACTAAATCCTCCATTGATTCAGTGGGTGAATTCTGCCTTGATCCACAATACCTAGCAAATCTACCATCAGGAAGAGTTTTGAGTCTCTCAGCACGAACTTTATTATATTTTAAATTACATCCAGGGCATTTTACAATATCCAACCCGAGAGATTTACTTTGTTGCCTATATCTTCCATAGGCACAAACATCAGTTATAGGAGTACTAATTGAATGAAGATTGCTCGACAGAACCATTCTAAATATTTTCAAATCAGCTGTGATAGAATATCATGTCACTCAATTAGTATTAATACACTACACGAGCCGAATGTTTGCAGCTCGAGCAGTACTCAGTTACGCACCCGTACAGGTAATTTCACCTTTTAGGTTAGAATAGTTTTTGTTGAAAAATTATCCAAAACACTTGTAAGAAAACACACCTGTATAGTTGAGACTAAACAGAAATCTTATGTTCCACAAATAAACCACCCGTAGCTGAGCAAAACACGTTTGGCAGTGAAACTAACAGAATAACGAGAGGACTACTACAAAGCACATGCAAACGACAGGCCGCAAGGAGCTCAAGCTCCTTATTTTTGAAGAAATGAATATTGGACTTTCAAAAATGCAGGTCAAAACTAAATTTAATTTTTTTCGAATTTTCATCACTTTTTAAATTTTCTTTTTAGTCTTAAAAGAAAATTGAGGTTTTTTTCCTGTGAGAAACTTGAGGATCAAAATTGGAATAATAATTTTTAATTCATGAAAATGAGCGCTAAGTACTCCGAAGGACGAGCGCCGGCGCACAGTGGGAACAGACGTAATTTTTGTTTCAAAATCGTAGAACTTTTGACAAAAATAATCTGGAAGAATGCAGTTTTTAAAATTGTAGATGAATACCTATAGAATATACGAAAGTTACGGAGAAGGTGCAAAAATTATTTTTGACCTTGAAAATATAGATTAAAGTTGACATTTTTTTACCAAATTTTAGATTATCGATTACCGCGAGCACTCAGATGGTACACCCAGCCTAAAGCCAACTTAACACGAATGAAATTGGTGACGAAAACTGTTTTGTGGGATCGATTAGGTATCTATTATAGATCAAAAATCCACCGGAACGCAAATCCTAGCTGCTCCTTTTCTCGAGTTATTAAGAATTAAATAAAAATTATGTGCGTATGTATAAATATGCATATGTATATGAAGAAATTTAAGTACGTGTGCTTGTATGCTTGCGTGTAGAAGAGCGTGGAAAAGCGAAGCTTGTGTTGATGTTTACATATACCTACGTCAAAATTTTCGAACGCGAGAATCACTATAGCATTCGCGCGATGTTAGCTTTGACTGGATTTCAGTCTGTTGCGAGTCACGGTAGCAAGTGCTTTTACAGGTAGTTTTAGAATTTAGTTTGCTCGATTTAAAATAATAGTTCACAAAATGTCTTCTTCCCGTCATCTCATGTGACCATGAGAAAAATCATGAAAAAGTGTGTGCACCATATGGACAAAAAATAGTGTGTGGAAAAAAAATATAAGTTTTTTTCGGATCAACACAAAACTTGAAAGTTTAATTAAAAAATTCTTAGATAAGAAATTCAACACTAGTGATCAAAAGTATCCTGTAAGTATTTGTAACACGTGTCGCAACACACTTAATGAGTACAATAAAAACAAAAAGCAAAGGCGTTTGCCGAACATTCCAAACTATGCAGATATGTATCTGTTTAAAGAAACAAGAAATAATAATACAGAATGTAACTGCTACATTTGCCGCACAGCAAGGAAGTACGGGCATAACAAAATTCAGCGAGGTAGAGGTCATGCACGTGATATTGAAATAAAAATAGATAAATCTAATGGTCTATACGCTAGTTCTAATTGTACACATAAGGTTTCGTTACAAGAACATAAATCTGCGAACGATAATCAAATTTCAATCTGTAAAACTTGTTTTAGTGAAATTGGGAAGGGAAAAAAACATGTGTGTAATCAAACTCGTGCTACAAAAATAATGTACAAAAAAACGTTGCTCAAACTGTGATAAAAAGGAAAGCAAATTCAAAATTTTCAAATTGTATTCAAAATGGAAGAAAAGACATTAATATTAAATTAAAAAATTTAGGCAATAAAGAGTTAAACGTTGTGCTGAAACCTGTTGAAAAAAAAGATGTTATTTTTCCGGTAGGTAGGAAATGCGTTGAAAAAAATTATAAAGAACACATACCTGAGAAATCAAGCATATTGAAAGATATTTATAAGCACGGAGAATTTGAATTTGATACAGACAAGTCGAAGAAAGAAAAAAGACCAGTGGTTTGGGCGGACGCTGAGGAACTTGTAGAAAAAGTACTGACTGAACGTGAATTCGTCGGTAATTATTTCGTGAAGGTGATGGCCAATGGAAGACAAGGTTTTCTCAAAATCTGCTTATCGATATTTCCTGAAACATACTTGTCTAATGAGAAAGAGAATTCAGATGAACCTGAAAAAAAGAACTCGGTATTCCGATGGAGGCAGTGTAAGCAAGGATCTCAAATTAACCAGCGTATATAAAACTTTAATATTATGCATTGTGCCTTCTGTACTGGAAACTTATGATAATCTTAAAATATTGTTCGATTTGACAAATATTAACAATATATCATATAAGTTTGTTTCTGACTTAAAACTTTTGCTTACTGTTAATGACCAGCAAACAACTTCTTCAATGTTTCCTTGACCGAACTGTTTTGTTTCCCTCAAAGATTTACAATATAAAACTAATGATGCTGTATTAAACTCAGAAGATGATAGAGCAATGGATGTAGATGACGGAGAATTTGGCGATTTGAAAACTTATGATGATCTCAAAGAGGATTTTGAAAAATACAGTTCAGGTAAACGTAAGATTAAAGCCAGAATGTGCCACAGCACGATCAATTCTTCTCTCATTAGAGAAAACGATGATGTTTATGTCCTTGAGAAATGTATAGTTCCTGAGTTGCATTTACTGCAAGGATTTGTAAATCACCTTTTTTGGAATGGTTTAGTTAAATTTGTTGGAGAAGAAAAAGCTTTAATATGGCCTAAAAAGTTGAATATTGTGTCTAAAAATTACCACGGTGATGTTTTTGAGGGTAATGCTTGTCGGAAACTACTGAAAGAGGCTGATAAACTGAATGACTCTGAAATAACGTGTAATCAATAGCAAATGCAGCCATATATAAGTGTTTTCAAAGCTATGAACAAAGTTGTTGATAGCTGCTTTTCTACAAGAAAAGTTTCAGAAAATTTAAATTTGTATTTAGAAGAGTTGGAAAAATGTTTCTACGCTGTACCAAAGGTTTCGGAAACATTGAAAATACATATTTTGTTGAATAACATTCAAGATTGTGTTGAATTTCTTGACAATGAAGGATTAGCTATATGGTCTAAACAAGCCGGCGAATCGATTCATCACGAATTCAATAAATATTAGGAAAAGTATAAAATAAACACAATCGAAAGTGAGAATTACATTCTGAGACTGAAAAATGCTGTGGTTGAATGCTCGTCGAGAAATATCTAAATTGAATTAAAATTTATAGTGAGTTAAACTTTAATAAGTCAGATACATTGGCTATTATTGCATATTATTGCAAAGTTTCAGTTATTTAACGTGAAGTAAAATTTATTTTTAAAAAATATGGGGCCAGAGAGCCACTACGTCCCCGCCGTTGGTCCTGGGTAACGCTAAAAGTGGTTATGGTTATGGTTAAGTGGTTTATGGCTGTAATAGAAATTTAAATATGTATAATACATAATTTATGTTTATACATATAAAAATTTTTTTTGACTATTGATAACTCGAGAATAGGAGCAGCTAGGATTTTCGTTCCTGTGGATTTTTTTTATCTATAACAGATACTTAGTCGATCCCACAAAGCAGTTTTTGTCACCAATTTCATTCGTGTTAAGTTGGCTTCAGGCTGGGTGTGATGGTACGCTTTATGTGATAAACATTTTTTCAATAGATTTTTTTCTGGTGATTCCAAATCCGGCCTGTAACTTAAGCTAGGACTTTCTGGTTCTGAGAAAAAGGCGACTGAATGTCCTACTCGATTTCTTTAAGCACTGAACTGTTTCCACCGATTCATATTTTACCATTCATGGTATTTAAAGGTTTTTGAGGTCGCTGATTTCGAATCTGAGGACAAAAATTTTGTTACTGATATTAAAAAAGTTTAAAATGGTCGAAACAGATGGTATTCTCAAAAAAACGTCTTAACGCTTATTTTCGTAAATAAACAATTGTCAGCACATTTTGTAACCCTAATATTCTTATAGGGAAAAAACTCAGCTTTCTTTTAAACCTAAAAAGAAGCCAGAAAAAGAGTCGAAATTCGAAAAAAGTGAAATTTATTTTTAACCTTTGCTTTTGAAGGTCAAATAATTATTTAAAAAAAAATGATTTTGATTAATAAAAATAGCGTGAAAAATCCTATGAAAGCTTAATAAGTTACCATAAAAGTGATAACATACTTCAGACGAAATTCATGTTTGTAGGTACGACGTTTCGATAACCTATCGTTATCCTCATCAGGTATAGCAAT
>JBAGKK010013869.1:0-11871 GCA_037177015.1 Euceroptres primus
TTGAATCATAACACAAGAGGCTCAGAACTCATAGTTCAGAAGAAACGCAGTAAGCTTACTTACGATAAATATGATGAAAAAGACCTCTAAGAGAAAATTGTTGTATACAGTATGTTCTTGGAATAATGTAACAGATTTGTTCGATACTATGCAGATTTGACTTAAAAACTGAGTTCTATGGCTCAAAATCCATAAAAATGCAATGCTGGCTTTTCCTGCTGTAAATTTTTTTGTTGAGATTTCTTTTGTGTGTCTGTGTAATTAAATTACATACCTACTCCTTCATTCCTTAATAGCGCAGATTTAGTTAGTTATTTTTTACTTGCGTTCTAATTCAGTAGTGTGATATAAATTTCCAGGATTATTTACGAAAAGAGCGTTAGCTGGAAAATACCGCAGAAGCTTTTGAAGGAACATTCTCGCACAAGGTTCCCTCAATATTGCTTTTGCAAAGTTTCCTGAATCTTGCGATGCAAAATTCCTTCAATATAGATTCGTAAGCTTTTCTGAAACTTGCAATGAAAACTTCCCTCAATATTACTTCGCTAACTTAGGGAAGCTAACCGTGCAAGGGTTCATGAAGAATTCTTAGCAATATTGCCCCCTGACGGACATTTTCTTCCTTGCGGCAAGCTTGCCTGAATCTTGCCGTGTAAGTTTCCTAACTTTGCATCGCAAACTTTAGGCAATATTGTTGCAAACTGTTGTGTTATCTGGGAAATATTTGGATTTTTTAATTTTTGATCCGCCATTTTGAATTTGGTAATTTTGTTATCAGATTTGGATTCAGCGATCCCAAAAATCTAAATAATAAAATTATCAAGTGAATCCGAAGATTTTTTTTTGTAACACACTGGTGGCACAAAAATTTCATTTTATATACACTGCGAAGGGGTTAAGAAACTTCATGTTATGCTATTCACAATGTAAGTAAGATAATATATTGATTTATAATACATGTTGAAATACGTATTTAATGCACTCTCTAGTTAATTCATTTCTTATAAAAGATGGAAATCGTCAAATATCAAGTTATTTAACAAGAGTACAAATAAAATTTAACACGTTCCCCGATCTTGTTTTCTATTATTTTTGTCATATTTCAGATGCATACTGACAGCAAAGAATGTGCTTTAATCAATTGGAATAGTACATTATGTAATAAGGGGCGAAAGGAGCAGATTTTACCCACCCACGGGAAAAATCTTCTCGCGAGGGCAGTAATTACCCGAGGAAAAAATCTACTTTCGCCCCGTGTTGCATATCGTATTTTATTCCACTCTCGACCGTGGTCACCTTTTGGCCCTGAAAAGCGGGTCTACGTATTTTTCTATAGCTTTGTTCGCGGCTCGAATTCTGATCGACTCGGAGCAACTCAGATTTTCAATATGGCGACCGTCAACCAAACCCAGCCTCGGATTTCGGAGGAGTTCTCGAGCCGCGAACAAACTTGTTTATATTTTGCTAGGTTGATGTTTCGTTCCGCTACGTGCCGTTGTGCGAGTGGTGGCGCTCCTGGGCGGCATTCTGCAAGATTAGTGCATGCATCTAGGTAGATATACATTTTTATTTTGTAATCAAAATTTCTTTATTTTTTGTAAAACACCAATTTATTACAAAACGAATAGTATTGTAAAAAAATTGTAAAAGAAAAAAATGTCAATTTTACTTTCGCCCCGCTAATTTTACTTTCGCAACGCAAATTTTACTTTCGCCCCGCAAATGCGGTTTACGGGAAATATATGCTACTTTCGCTCCTATTTTCAGGGGCAAAAGGTGGACATTTCGGTCGAGTGTGGAAAAAATATTTTTTTCAACAAAACTTATTAGGTGAATATTAGGGTGGTACAAAATAACTTTCTTTTTGATAGAGGAACGTGATCCACCCCATTTTATGTGGTTCTCGAAAAAACATTGCATATTTGTTATTTTTATTTTTTCAATATTAACTTGTGCCTACGAGCCTTTGAAATTAACATGGGATTTTAGATAAGAAAAGCTCATTTTTCGAAAAAATGGCAAAGATAACTACTTTTTATTGTTGCGTACAATCTAGGGCAACTAGAATTAAAAATAATTTGTCGAAATAAATTGTGCGAAAGTTATTTCACACAATTTATCCCAACTCATTCTCACAGCATAGACAGACCTTGGTTTAGGAAACGTAAAACTTGCTGATAATCCTAGCAACCTTATCATTTCTAGTTATCCTGCAAAATTAAAGCTGCTCGAGCAGAGACAGAGACAGAGAGAGAGAGAGAGGGGGGGTGAGCGGGGGTTCAGAAAGAAGGAGGGAGAAAATCAAGAAAATCAAAGCTTAACAGCTTTGATTTTTCAAAAAAAAAAACACAGGTTGCAATTCCAAATGACCATGTTTTTGCTTCACATATTGGGAAAAGAATCAAACATATAAAAATGGGTGATAACGGTGCTGACAATGACATTCCTAAAGACTTTAATAGATTTAACACTGTAGTTTTGCCTTACTTCGGTAAAATTACACAAATTTTAAGAAAACTGTTGAAACAACTTAATTTGCATACGATTTATCGAATTCCTTTCAAAAGTGATAAAATCATTAAACTGGGGAAAGATAAGTATGACAAACTAGAGAAACAAGGGGTCATTTATAAAATTAAATGCAATGATTGCAATGCAACCTACATAGGACAGACAGAAAGGGCGTTAAAAACTAGAAGAAATGAACATCAGAGTAATTTATATGGGAATGCGAACTATCATAAAGTTCTGCCTGAACATCACGAAAGGCATCAGAGAAAGAGGGAATTCACTGAGATGCTATTCATAAAGAGGGAGGGAAATAATGCAATCAATCTGAAGAAGGTTCTGGCAAAAAATAACGAGGCTTTTGATGTGTTTCTAAAATTTTTGTCAGAAAGAACAATTTTAATAACGATAGGATAAATGCACATGGTTTTTACACAAAAAATTTTTAACCTGTAATACCCTCAAATTCACCCTGATAAGGAGGTTTAGATGGACTTTGAAACATGTCGGTACCCCTTGTATTGTGAGAATGACGAAGAAGAAAAAAAGGAAAGTAAGTGAGAGGTTGGATTGGTTGACTCTATTTGTTCCTTTTCTTCGTCTGTTCTTGTTGACGTAATTCTGTCTTTAAAGAGCCGGAAAGTCAAGGTTGGGCAATTTGCATTTCATGTCTGAGCCCTCTATTGCATTGACTATATAATCAGTTTTTGCTCGGGATCACTCTTTGAGAAGTATGAATTCCTAGTCAAAGAAATATTTTATACAGAGACATTAAGCCCCAGACTTTGGTACTGTTCAGAAAATTCATTTTTCGATTTCGAGTGGTTCTTAGTCGTTCAAACAGTAAGGGACAACATTTCAAGTATTTCCTAACTAATTTCAAATTGTTTACACAAAATTTTTTCTTTAAAAAATTGTAGTTTCCCTATAAATCATGATAAATTAGTATTTCTTGGGAATAATGACACAGCAATTGAATTTTAAGAATAATATTTTTTGATTAAGATATTTTGCAATTTTTTAAACAATTACTAATCATTCACTTTTAACTTTTAATGGGAAAGGTGAAGAAAATTCTAGTTTTTCTAATCTCTTACACAATGTCGGTTTTTATTAAGTATTTTCTTCTTCCAGAAATTGGTTAAACAATAATCATTTGTTTAAATAATCTTTTCAGTAAGTTATGGACAGCTATTTTTTTCTTGTGGACTTAATGAGGCACTTAAATTGTGTTGAAGGGTAATAATTTTTTTCAGGCAGTTTCTTCTACATGAAGTCTCCAAGAAAAAAAAGTTCATAATTTACTGAAAAAAATAGTTTAAATAAGGGATTATTTTTTAAAGAATTGGAGTATAAGTTCTGAAAGAAGAAAATACTTAATAATAAGCAAAATTGTGTAAGAGATTAGAAAAAAACTAGAATTTTCTTCACCTTTTCCATAAAAAGTTAAAAGTGAATGATTAGTAATTGTTTAAACAATTGCAAAATGTCTGAAACAAAACTATTACTCCTAACACTCATTAAGTGTGTCACTAATTTCAGAAAATACTAACTTTTTATGTTTTTTTTTTGCGAAAAAAATGTAAATAAATGAAAATTGTTCAAACAATTGAAAAGTTTCCTTAACAAATAATATTACTCCCAATACTCATTCAATCTGTCATTTATTCCAAAAAACAACTTTTCATGATTTTTTGCAAAAAAAAAAATTTCGAACAAATGGAAATTGTTTAAACAATTGAAAAATGTCTAGAACAAAAAATATTATTCTCAACATTCACTTGCTGTGTCATTAATCCAAAAAATACTAACCTATCATGATTTATAGGGAAAATACAATTTTTTAAACAAACAAATATTGTGTAAACAATATGAAATTATGTAGGAAATACTTGAAATTTTGTTACTTATTGAATAAAAATAAATTATGTTGAAAAAATTTAAAAATTCGCATTTTCAGCATGAATTTTATATAAAACTGCTATATTCCATTTTTTGGGGCATTTTCTGGGCACAATATAAAAGTGTTGCGGGGTGGGTCAAAATTAAAGGTTCTTTGATGGAAATTATTCTACGAACATTCCTTAAGAAGTGACTAAACTTTAATTTGGGAAAAGTCAATAGCAAGTATTTATCTTTGCCATTTTTTTGAAAAATGGCTTTCCTTATCTGAAATTCCATGTAAATTTCAAAGGTCCGGGGGTACGAGTTAATATTGAACAAATTAAAAATACGCAATTTCTTTTTTCGAAAACAACACAAAATGAGGGTATCGCGTTTCTCTATCGTAAAACAATTTTTGTAATGCTTTTTTGGACCACCCTAGTGGATACTGATGATTTTTTGATTTTCACACATAGCTTGTTTTGGGTGACAAAGCCGACTTATATACTAACCATCAGAATTGGGTGTCCACCCTAAAAAGTCGTATTAAGAACACGCCTGTCTTTCTTCGAGGATATCTGAAGGGTGGCAGTACAGAACTAGATAACCAACATTTTTGTCGAAAATGGGTTTCTTGTATAAAAAAATCTTAAAAAATCAAATAAATGTTGTGCTAAAAGGATTTCTTCTAAATCTCATTTATAACCCTTTAAATAACAACTGTATCAAATATGACATAAGGTTACTGACTATTTTTTAAACATAAATTTTAAAACTTTAATAACAAAATTCTGCGAAAATTTCACAAACATAAATGCATCCTAAAGAAGGTTTCCAGACAGAAATTAATTTAAAAATTTTTTTGTTTAGTTGCCAAAATTGAAAAATTGAATTTTCAAAAAATGCCATTTTTTAAAAGAAATTTAATATTAATTAAAGAAATTGATGTCCTGACATTATTAAAGTTTATTGATAAAAAAATATATATATAATTTTCTTTTTTTTACCAGACTTTCAGCGAGAAATTACACAAGCACAAAAAAAAAGTGTTATGTGCGGCGAACGAGACCACCATATCTATATGTTTTCAGGGTCGCTGAATCGAATTTGGGGTCCGTTTAACTACATTAGGACGTGAGGATGAAGCTAGAGTGTGTCCAACGACGAGTTAACATTGTCCTCGTCACAGTCGGAAAGCCCTCATACTTAGGCCGGGGGAGATATGACGGTTATCACTCCCAGGTCGGCAGACTCACCTGCGATCGGCCCAGGATTCCTAACGCGCAGGGTTCTTCTGTACAACTATAGCAACTAAAAATAAAAACACTCAAAAATGTACGGATCTTCTGAAAAATGAAAGTTTCTTAACTCGAACTAATGTTCGAACTTCCACTTCTAAACATTCTTGCGATAAGAACTATGATATCTTCTGCTATATTTGTAGTAAATACCAGGTTGACTTTTGTTGTACGTTGAAAAAAGAGCATGTTGGAAAGGGCAAAAAATGTAAGAGAAAGCCTCTTCATATATCTTTTGAGAATAAAAGAGCATGATACCACAGAAAAAAATAAATGAAGGCTTATGCCTCAACACCAAAATTGATTATTTCAGTGTTCTTAAGTTATTTTTTGAGGGTAGGGACGAACGATGACCTGATGGAGTATAAAAAACACTTTATCCGGATTCAGCGACCTCAAAACCAAAGGGGACCCTTTTTCTCAAAGGTTTTAGTCATCACGAGTTATTCTTCACCACAAAATAGGTTATTTAAGTGTTTTTAAGCTTTTTTTCAGATTAAAGACGAACGGTGACCTGATGGAGCTAAACGGACCCCAGATTTGGATGCAGCGACCCTAAAAATATAAAGATACACCTTTTGCTGAAGGTTTCATTCACCAAATCGATTTTTAGCTGTTTTTTGAGGTTAGGAACGAACTGAGACCTGATGGGGTCAAACGGACCTCAGATTCGGATTCAGCGACCCAAACAACATATAGGTATACTGGTCTAGTTCACCGCACATGACACTTTTTTTGTGTGCCTGTGTTACCATTATCATTTTTTTTAATCAAGCATTTTTATTCTCATTCAGCGTCTCCGTATCTCGGGAGCAAGTTTCTATTTTTGTAAAAAATTGAAAATTCGATTTTTAATCGCTATCCAAACCAAATTCGGAAAAACTAAGAAATTGTAACCCCAAAATTCTCTGACGATTTACTCGGAATTTGCTAACTAATTTGCTAGTGTCAATTTGATATTGTCAACTTTCACATCTACTTCTTCTTCGAAACTGGATAACTTTTTCTAATCAACATTTTTTGGCCTCAATTCAGCAATTTCGATTTTACAGAATGTTTTTTCACTCCCCTGAAAAAATCACAATTCGTTGGATATCTAGTTCTGTACTGCCACCCTTCTTTTCATCGAGAAATAAAGGTAGAGAAATGTTCGAAAAGCGCCCAAAAACTTATTCAATTCCGCGTTAATTTAGCCTTACTTGAAGAATTGTTGATAAACAGAGACCCAGATAGTTTGTGAATCTTTTAAAAAAAACGTAAAGCTTTGAGAGACCTCAGATTTAGACAGAAATGCTAAATATTTGACTAAAAGTCCCTTAATAAGCTTAGACGGATATAAAGGGGTACATAAGTTACTTGCTTTGTCCGGGACGTTTTTAGAAAAAACGCTGATAAAATGCATACTTCTTTATAAAAAGTTAGAACTTCCATACCACTTAATATCTGACTAAGATACTTTAGGGATTTTTAATCGCATGTCTGAGAAGTAATTCTATCCGAACCCGAGATCTTTCAAAGTTTTACCTTTTTTGAAAAACCTTGACAAAGATAAGTCGTTTTAATGTTCAAAATTCTGTGATTTTAAATGGAAATATCTTTCAAAGAATAATAAAATATTTTGTCCCTAATGCTGCAGCAAAAGTTTTTGAAAAACACGGTGTCGAAATATAAAAATAAAACACGTTTTTGACATTTTTTGAAGTGTCCAATTTTTTTTGAAAACCCTTGACAAATATAAGTAGTTTTAACGTTTAAGATTATGATTTTTAATGGAAATGTCTTTCACAGAATAATAAAATATTTTGTCCCTAATGCTCCGGCACAAGTTTTTGAAAAAAAACGGTGTCAAAATATAAAAAAAACACGTTTTTGACACGTTTTGAATCGCGAATTTCGCTCCGCCGCTTTCCAACGGGGCAATACATAGTTCCTTTGGACAAATTCGTTTACAGTTTATTCAGTTTTAATGCGATTTGCTTCATTTTTTAAATCGAAAGTTTAAGAAATATACAACAAAACTGTTAAGTTGTTTCAAAAATATTGTTTAAAATAATATGTTATTTAATAAATAAATGACAAGTTCACACATTTTCTGCGACTCAACCATGTAATTTTTTCTAAATTTTTCAATTCTTACTTTAAACATTGTGATGTGGTGGTTTTCACACATCACTGTCGTGAACTCACCTTTCCGGTAGATTACGGAGATAAAAATTGACAATGATAAAAATTCCAGAACAGAAGTCCAACTATTCCAAAGGGAGCACTCTCGGTACTTTATTTTAAAGAAAATTCTAATGTGTTCCATTAGAATGTATTATTTTCATGTATCCAATCGAGATGATTTGTCTGAGGGATTCCGTCGAATTGTTGTCATGAAATAAACCCAAATAACCGGGAAGGAGGCTGAGGAAAATCTGTCGAACGGAATGGGAGATCTGTTAATTTTCATATTCTCCCACCAAGCGAGGTAGAGCGCAGCAGTGGACGGACTCGAGGAACTGCAGCTGGAGGGCGGACCTATGGCTCAGCAGAATTAGCGCTTAATCTTAGGTTTCCAATTGATTATTACGCCATGAGGAGAGTAGGGAGATCAACTATCGTGACGATTTTATTAAAACTTAAAATGTTTAAGTAAAGTTGAATCGAATTTGAAAGAGATAGGTTGATCTCTTACTCGAAATCAAGTCAAGCTTAGGGCCCAATTTTAGTAGTCCCGAGTCTGTGCAGAGTATTGATTTTCTCGAGAGGTCATGTGACCGACTCGCCGGTCTCCTATTAGCTAGATTGAAACCCGGGTCTCGCACTTTCTACGGTGACGTCTTTTTCCACTCACTCTTGTTCTGGGACTTTCAGATAGAACATCTGGTAAAAAGTGGTTATCTAAGTAATTAAACGTCCGGATCGAATAACCTGCTGAGCGCTCGAAAACGCGTAAAAGTATTGTCCACACGTCTGAGTTTATGAAAATTTTAAAAGTCGAAAATTTAATTTTTAAAAAATATAGTCTTGTAGAGAATAATGAGACGGAACTTTTATCTATTTGCCTGTTTTCCCCGGTGATTATTTTTAATAATAAAAATTAAAAACTAAACAAATTTTACCCCCAAATTCAATAAGTTTGTAAAATATAAATCATCGTAAGTTGGCCAATTGTTGTGGAAATTATTTGAAATTTGGTATAAACATGAAGTATAGTCCAATGATGCCTTTAAAAAAATAAAAAAGCTGAAATTCACCTATTGTTTAATAATATTTAATATTTAAATTAAATTAAATTATTTAATATTTAAATGCAAATTGAGGCCGGTCGGTAACCATGTTTCTTTAGTTTCGTCGACAAAAAGTATTGAAGGAAGTTCATAGTTCAAAGAACTTCCAGTGAGGTATTTGTTCCTCACTATTCAAGGAAGATTTCTAGAAACTTTCAGACCGATTCATTGAAAATTAATGGAATTAGATTCATTCGGCTTTCCATACTCGATTTTACAATGATTTTTTAATGGTTATATGTTTAAAATAACGCCTCCTCATCACGAAATATCCAAATAACGAACGAGAAACGCTGTCTATACAGGGCGCTAGTTCGCTAGACTGCTAGTTCTGCGTTTTTGTTTTGACCGATTTTTTCGTCAAATAAGTTTGTTCCAAGGTCATACGGCAACATTGTCGTCGAGCTTAAACATGTTTATGCAGGACTTCGTAGGTACATATAAACAAAACATAGAAACGGACACGCGTCGCTTACGGAAATAGTTCATCACACTAAATTTGTGTATGTTTTTGTAATTTTTAGTTTATTCCAAGAATTGTATATCGTTATTTAATTATTTAAACAACGTCTGCTACGGAAATGTGAAAAAATACAAGAAAAAGACTAAGAAATTCGCAAGAATATAAGAACAAACGTGCTAGAAACGAGGTGAGTTTTCCGCAAATTCATATGAGATAATAACTGTATAAGATTGGCAAGAAAATAAGAACAAAACGTGCTAGAAACGAGGTGAGTTTTCCGCAAATTCAAATGAGATAATTATAATAAAGCATCAAACGGAAATATTAATTATTTTACTGAACATTATAATAAAAGATCAATCATTATATGGGGCATTATTTCTCAAGTGTACCTAGCCCAAAAAATGAATTTCTTCGATCGAGCTCAAATTTACAACAAATTTAGTCCTATTAGATTGCACTTAAAAAAAAAATCGATCAGTTTACTCAAAAACTCGCTGAGGTAGAGGGGATAAAATTTTTGTACTTTGCCTAAAGAGCCTCTATTTCGGATATAAATATCTTTTTATGTATGGCATATACCGACTGTCTCGAAGAAAATTGTCTTAGCAAAGAATTCCGATTACAGAATGTATCAACCATATTCTACTTCACTAGAGGGTCGTATCTCCATTTACTAATACACAGAGATACGACAATCTAGCGAAGTAGAATATAGTTGATACACTCTGTTTTCGGAAATCTTTGTTAAGACAGTTTTCTTCAGGACAGTCGATACAAAACTTTGACCCAAACGTTTTCGATAGAATTTTTCCCAATCTCTCAAATGAAATAAAAAAAAATTGGAAAATTCAAAATTTAGCCATTATTTTTGAAAATCAAAAATATTTTGGCTAAATGGCTAAATTTTGAATTTTTCATTTTTTTTTTAGAGATGCGGTAAAAATAGTGTACTTCCCTAATCGCCAGACTGACGTATTTTACGAATATAATGGAAAACCTCAAACTCATGTCTTTGAATCGTACATCTCATTCGATGATTTATTGAATGGACGGTTAGTTGATTCTGTGGGAATAAGTACTGAAAAATTGAAAGACGTCAAAGCTTTAGTCAAATATTTAAGTGACTATAATATGCTATGCAACTTTGAACATGATCTGAATACTTTCGATTTTCAGGTGGTATCACTTCAAAAATAATTCCCCGTATAATAATAAAGACAAGTTCACACTCACTAGAGACAGGGAGAGGGGGCAGTGGAGTAAGGGCAGTGAATCGCCATTTTTTTGGGGGGTCCGCGCACAAACTTCTTACTCTTCTAGTCTGCTTCCAATAACTAATAATAAATATGTATATTGCATAAACACTTACAACTAAATTGTGTTTCCTTTTCTTATTATAGGTCCCAGGTGCACAATTCTCGGTTTTCTCTTCATCTATCCAGTTAGGAAAAAGATGATCTACATTTTCTTGGATCAAGGTAGGATCGATTGGATTTAAATTATCATTCAGTTCACCAATATATTTTAACTTTATACATGTCTTAACTGCAACAGATCTTTTAGCATCATTTAAGGTGAGCATAACATCGCCCCAAATAGTATCTTTCAGAGGTGAAATCGTCGGTAATTGTAGTGACACCTGAATAAGAAAAATGTTTTTCATGTTTTTACATAATTATATGCCAAATAAAATTTACTTTACACACGCACACACATGTTACGGCCAAAGTTAGAGATTGACCAATGTCGACAATGCCCACTCGCACTGGCCGTTGTCGACAATGGCCGGTCATTGTTGACATTGGCTACCATTCTCAGCTACTGTCTATTGTAACGGTTTCCAATCGCCAGGGACAATTCACAAATATTAAATGCTGGATTCAATTTATTTTATTCAGAAATCATTTTTTTAATTAAAAAGCTGTAGCTTCGAGTGCGAATTGATGGAATATCATCCAATAGTTATTTGATCTTTAAGTCAATATATTATTTCCTTTTCACGATATGCTGAGAGCAGTTATTTACCTTGCCCTCAGTCGTGTCAGAAAGTGAATTTGGCTTTAATAAGAGAATTGTAATTTTAAATAATTCGATTCTTATGGCGTACAAATGCTTTTATTTTTACAACGATTATGAACGTTCCCTAAATCTTCTGGATTGTTGGAATTTGATTTGACTTCTTGATTGTCGACTAACCTCAGGCGAGAATGATTGCGTATTAGGTTCTTACGTCTTTATTAAAAAAGTACAACTTACGTTCTCTGAACGTTCATGAGCTTTGGTATTTTGCAGACAAACTTCTTTGATAAGCAAAGTGTCTGCGAATATCAAAAATTAAATTCAATCAACACGGTCTAAAAAGGTTCTTCTATCCTGAGCTAGCTCCCTGACGTGGTCAACACTGCCAGGTATCAGTTGCCAAGTATTTTCTAACTGAAAACCA